>WBMZ01008119.1:195-81887 GCA_013400975.1 Atrichornis clamosus | reverse complement strand
CAGAGGCCCGGGCCCGGGCCCGCCTCGCCGCTGAGGATGTCCCGGAAGGCGCCGCGGGCAGAGGTGTGCGCCGACTGCAGCGCCCCAGGTAAGGGCCCCCCCGCGCCGGCACCGGCACGGCCCCGCCAGCCCTCCCCGCGCCCCCTGCTTCCCCCCGGAGCCTGCCCTGCGCGCCCCGCGCACCCCTGAGAGCCCCCTCTGCGCCCCATGGCACCCCCGGTGCGTTCCTCGGACACCCGTCAGCCCCCTGTGCACCCCGAGGTGCTTGCCCCCGATCTGCTCCCCATGAACCCTTTTGCATCTCCTTCTACACCCCACATCGAGACCCCTTTGCACCCCTTGGGTGCCTCCAGAACCTCCCCGATGATTCGTCTCTGCATCCCCCTCTGCGTACCCGAGACATCCCCATTGAGTCCCCTTTCTGCCCCCACAAGGAACCCTCTGATGTGCCCCCAGTGAAACGCCTTGATGAAACCCGTGACCCCCTTGGTGCACCCCCTTTTAGCCCCCTGGAATACCCTGGTACACCCCAAACATAACCCCGATTCCCCTCCATGCCCTCCTCCGTGCCGCTCCAGTGCAGCCCCCGTGCACCCACCGCCCCCCTGCACCACTCACTGCCTTCGCACCCCGGCGCGGGGGCTGCTGGCACAGTCTGGGGGCGCGCCGGTCGGTGCCAGCAGCGCTGATGACCCTGAAAAATGGCAGGATGATGGGGGACACCCTCCTGCACCCCACAGCCCCCCACAGCCAGCACCCACCCCAGCCGGATCCGGACTTGGCGGTGCCGGCTGGATGAGCCGGGCGGCCGCGGCGCTGCAAGCCAGAGCCGAGCCTGGGCAAGACCATTCCCATCCCCGGCGGTGCCGGTGCCCACAGCCCCCACGCTGGGCACGCGCCCGGGGGCGTCGCGGTGGGTTTGGCCCCACAAAACCCTGCCCACGGTAGGGCTGGACCCCAAACCTGCCCGTGGCCAGTGCAGGTGGCCCCACGGCAATGAATGAACGGGTCTCGGAGCCGGCCCCGGAAAGCTGCCCGCGGGCCAAGGCTGTGCCGAAATTATTCCGGCCACGTGCCAATGGCCGGATCCTGCCAGGAGAGCTGTCGGCACGCGTGGGCGCGAGGCTGCCCTGCCTCCAGGCATCCCCCGTGCCGGCGGGCGAGCGGGGGGCCAGGGGTTCCCGGGGCGGTGCCGGTGCTCCCTGCCGCAGCTGAGGGAAATGGAAAACAGTTTCTTCCAATCTGTTATCGCCTGGCAGCCATGGGAGGAAATGAGTTATAAAGTCCAGAGGCCGTTTCCTACCGCGCTGGGAGCACCCGCTGTCGCTGCCGGGGATGCACTGCCTGGCTCTGCATGGTGGGGTGCCCGTGGGGTGCCTTGATCCCTCTGCCCGGGCTCTCTTGGCTCCATGCAGGGATGCCAGTTGGCCCCTGCCCTGCCATCACCAGTGCTGGGCCGAGTGCTGGGGGTCCCGGTGTCAGCCCACATCCCAGTGCAGGGACGGATGTGCCGGGAGCTCCCTTGGACTCCAGGATCCTCCCAAGAATTGGGGTGTCCCTGTGCCAGCGCTCCCCGAGCTGCTGCAATGCCCACCCGCATCCCACCACATCCCAGCTGTCCCAGGGCGGGAGGGGGTGTTGCCCCAGGGATACTCTGGATTCGCCCGGTTGGGGGGCCGCGGGCCGGCTCCTCCCGCACGAAGCGTCCTGTTCCCGGCGGTGCCCGTGGGCAGCGGGCGCGAAGGCACAGATGCCGCCGCACCGGCTGCCAAGGCGCTGCCATCTGCGTGCGCGGGGCTGCCAGGCTGGGGGGGCCACCACTCCTCCCGGGCACCCCACCCCGGCCCCGGGGCACTGCAGCAGGGCAGGGTGCCGCGCCCCCCAAAACGGTGTCCTCAGGGCTCTGGGGGGTGCGTGGGGAGGGGTCCGGGACCCTGCAGGGAGGAAGGAAGTGGGGGAGGCTTGGCTGCCTGCCTGCCTTCCTCCCTCTGTCAGGTCGTGGGGCCACCGTCACCCCTCAGGGTCATCGGGCTGGCCAGTGCTGCCACCTCCCCAGGTCCTGTACCCCCAGGCTTGGGGCTGCCCCCTCCTGTGGGACAGCGGGGTGTTTGTGTAGGACCTACAGAAGCAAGGGGTGGTGGGGCTGGGCAGAGGGTGGCAGGGCTCTCCTGCCATGCCCGGCAGAGGGGACACCCGGGAACGGTTCAGAATTATCACCCCTTGCCTGGCTGCGTTTCATGGGAGCGGGGGCTGTGACCCAGCCGGGGTCCCCAAATCCTGCCCTCACGCTACTGTGAACAGCTGTAACCCCACAGCCACACCACGGGGCCAGACCCCCTCGTCCCCAGGACCTGTTTATGGGGGGCAGGCGTGGGGAGCTGCTGCCCGGCCGGGAGTGGTGCCCCCGCGGGTGCTGGGGCTGGTGCCAGCGCGGGGCCAGCGCGGCTGCTCAAACGGTCCTTTGTTCCCGGCGGGGACACAAAGAGCTCTAGTCCGGCCGGCCGGGGCCAGCGGCGGGGCTGGAGGGGCACGGCAGCGTGGGGGGCCACGGCACCTGCCCCAGAGCTGGGGTGCCTTGGGGCTGGTCTGTGCCGGGGTGCTGAGGCTGCGGAGCTGGTGACCACCCTACGTAGGAGCCCATGGACTGGGGGTGCCCACCCATGGCAGGGCACATTGCCCCCATCCAGGACCCCCAAACACCCAGCCAGGGGCTCAGGGGGTGCGTGGCCTCGCAGCGAGCCAGGGTGCTCCTGCTCAGGGTGTGCTGGCATCATCCCTGCCACTCTCCCTGCCACCCTCTTGATGGTGGGGGGCCAAACCCTGCCCCCCTTTTGGCTGGTGGTTGCTATGGGAAACCCACGGGTTTCCCCTGCTGATGGGCTGAGCCCCTCTCCATCTCCCGGGAAATGGTTGCTGTGGCAACGCATCCCCCCTGCAGGAAAGATGGATGGGGAGGGGACCACATGGGGAGGGGACACACGCTGACACCCTCCTGCCACCCCCAGACCCTGGCTGGGCGTCGATCAACCGCGGGGTGCTCATCTGCGATGAGTGCTGCAGCGTGCACCGCAGCCTGGGCCGCCACATCTCCATCGTCAAGCACCTGCGCCACAGCCCCTGGCCCGCCACCCTGCTCCAGGTGGGTGCTGGGGTCACTGGAATGTGGGGAGACGCACACCGGGACGCCCCTGTGCCCACTGGGCCCTGCCTGTCCCCTGCAGATGGTGCACACCTTGGCGAGCAACGGGGCCAACTCCATCTGGGAGCACTCGCTGCTGGATCCGGCGCAGGTGCAGAGCGGGCGCCGGAAGGCAAACCCCCAGGACAAAGTGCAGTAAGTGCCCCCTGCGCCGTGGGGAGGGGGTCAGTACTGGCTGGGAGCCCCCTTCTCACCCCAAAACCTGCTGCCTGCCTCCAGCCCTACCAAGTCGGAGTTCATCCGTGCCAAGTACCAGATGCTGGCCTTCGTCCACAAGCTGCCCTGCCGGGATGATGACGGCGTCACTGCCAAGGACCTCAGCAAGGTGGGGTGGGGGCTTAGGGACCCCCCCTTGGTGGTGGGGACAGTTTCCCCTGTTACCAGCTCTGTCCTCCACAGCAATTGCACTCGAGTGTGCGGACGGGCAACCTGGAGACCTGCCTGCGCCTGCTCTCGCTGGGCGCCCAGGCCAACTTCTTCCACCCGGTGAGCACTCATGGGGCTCGGGGGCCCTGGGGGCGGTGCAGGGGGATGTTGGATCCCCATCCCACATGCAGGCAGCAGGGCTGAGGCTGCCCATGCCTGCAGGAGAAGGGCACCACGCCACTGCACGTGGCCGCCAAGGCCGGGCAGATCCTGCAGGCAGAGCTGCTGGTGGTCTACGGTGCCGACCCTGGGGCGCCCGATGTGAACGGCCGAACCCCCATCGACTATGCCAGGTGAGGGCAGGGAAGGGGGTCACCCCTGCCTGCACCCCTACCTAGGGTGGGCATCACCCCTGTCCGCCCTTCCACAGACAGGCAGCCCAGCACGAGCTGGCGGAGCGGCTGGTGGAGTGCCAGTACGAGCTGACCGACCGGCTGGCCTTCTACCTCTGCGGCAGGAAACCGGGTGAGCACTGGGGACCCGGGCTGGGGGGGTTACCCTGGAGGGACCATGGGGCCTTGCTCACCACCCCTCTCTTTGCACAGACCACAAGAATGGGCACTACATCATCCCACAGATGGCTGACAGGTGAGTGCCCGGTGCCTGTGGCCCTGCTGCCCTGTCCCATGCCCCCCCCACTGTCCCTGCTGGGCTGAGGGGGGATGTCAGTCACTGGAGCATCCTTGGGGGTCGGGGGGTCGGCGTGCCCGCGTGTTTAACGTCCGCCTTTATCCTATTCTTCCCTCCGCTGCCTTCTCCGGAGCGCAGGGTGCGCCCAAAGTGCATGGCACAGAGGTATTGTCCGCTTGGCTCTCGGCTCCGGGGGCTCCCCATGCCGCTGGCATGGGCCCCCCTTGCAGCCATGGCCGCTCGGCCCAGCCTGGCACCTGGGGGGCACTCGGGGAGGGGGGTCCCGCTCGCCCCCTGCCACCTCATCCCCCTGTGCCTGCCTGCCAGCCCTGCTTGGTGAAGCCCCCAGTGCCCGAGGGGGGGGGTCCCTGTCCCGATGGGGTGCAGCTGGGGACAGTTTTGGTGGGAATAGGCCAGGAATAACCCCTACTTTCTGTCTCCCCCCCTCCCTGTACCCCCCAGCCTGGACCTCTCTGAACTGGCCAAGGCAGCCAAGAAGAAGCTGCAGGCGGTGAGTGGGGGCCGGGGCAGGGCTGAGGGTCCTGCTTGCTCCTCTCATCCTGCCTGACACTGTCCCCTGTCCTACTGCAGCTCAGCAACCGCCTCTTTGAGGAGCTGGCCATGGATGTCTACGACGAGGTGGACCGCCGGGAGAACGACGCGGGTGAGCGGGGGCCGCGGGGTGCAGCCCCCCAGGGCCGGGGCGGGCGTTCACGGCACGGGGAGGAGCAGCCGGCGGGGCCGTGGCGGAGCCACACGCTCCCCCCGATCTGGACGCGTCCGCCGGGACCGCAGGCCCCTCCTTCTTCATTCCTCCGGCCGGGGAGGTTTGCTCAGCGCGAGGGGCCGCCGCTGGGTGCCGGGGCTGGGGTGCTGCCGGAGGTGGGTGCCGGGAACCCCCAGGGATGGGGGCCCAGCCTGGAGTGGTGCCCTTGGTCTGGGGGGTGGCGGGGTGGGGGCCACCCCCTTTCCGTGGCGGGGCGGGTGCCAACAGACACGTCAAACCCTCTCCCCGCTGGCTGGGGAGGTGCTGAGCTCTTGCCTGAAGGGGTGAGGAGCGGGGGGGCTCCTGCTGTGGGGTGCAGGGGGGACCCCAGCCCTGCTGGGTGACTGGGGGAGGCAATTCCTGTCAGCCCGGCCAGGCTCCGCTCCCAACCCCAGCAGGCTGGCCCTGCGCCTGCGCCTGCGTCCTGCCAGCTCCGGGCCCTGCAGCCTGCTTGTCTGGGGGTCCAGCCCCTGTGTCACCTGGGGTGTGACACCAGGTGCCTTCCCACAGTCTGGCTGACGACGCAGAACCACAGCACGCTGGTGACCGAGCGCAGCGCCGTCCCCTTCCTCCCTGTCAACCCCGAGTACTCAGCCACACGCAACCAGGTGAGGCCCTTCTAGGCCCCACGACCTCCTCGTGCACCCAGGCACCTGCTCACCCTCTTCCTCCCCACTCCTGCCCCCAGGGCCGGCAGAAGCTGGCCAGGTTCAATGCCAGGGAATTCGCCACTTTGCTCATTGACATCCTTGGGGAAGCCAAGCGCCGGCAGCAAGGAAAGAGTCTGCTGAGCCCCACAGGTGAGGCACGGAGGGCAGCGAGGTGGGGCTGAGCACTGCCCCCTGCCCTGTGCTCAGCACCCCTCGCCCTCTCCCAGACGCCCTTGACTACTCGCTGCGGAGCCAGAGTGACGTGGACGACCAGCACGACTACGACAGCGTCGCCTCTGACGAGGACACAGACCAGGAGCTGCTGCGCAACGCCTCCCGCAACAACCGCGCCAGGGTGAGCCCTGCGCCCCAGCCTGGACCCCCACCCAGACCCCCAGCTCTGGAATCGTAGTGCTGACCTCCTCTCCCTGCAGAGCATGGACTCCTCAGACCTCTCGGATGGCCCCATCACGCTGCAGGAGTACCTGGAGGTGAAGAAGGCTCTGGCTGCCTCTGAGGCCAAGGTGCAGCAGCTGATGAAGGTGAACAACAGCCTGAGCGATGAGCTGCGCCGCCTGCAGCGTGAGGTGGGTGTGGGGCCAGCGGGACCCCTCTCCTCAGCGTACCCCCGTCCTTGCTGATGCCTTCTCCCTTCTCCCGGCTGCAGATCCACAAGCTGCAGGCAGAGAACACACAGATCCGGCAGCAGACTGGTCCTGCACATCCAACCCCAGCCCCCAGCGAGCGGCCAGAGCACGGGCACCCTCCAGGCACAGCCCCCCCACACCGCCGGGACCGCCAGGCCTTCTCCATGTACGAGCCGGGCTCAGCGCTGAAACCCTTCGGGCAGCCAGTGGAGGAGCTGGTGACGAGGCTGCAGCCCTTCAGCCCTGGCGTGAGTGTCCTGGGGCAGGCGGGAGGGCTTTGGGCTGCAGCAGCCCCCCCCAGCCCCACAAGGTGCTGGGTCCTGTCCCCACGGGGCCGTAACCTTTCGTGTGTCGCCAGGAGGTGGAGGACGAGGCTCTGTACTCCATGCACATCCCGGCCAGCGTGTACCGGGTAAGGGGGCCGCAACGGGGGCGGCTCCTGCATGGGATGTGGTGGCTGTCGCCTGCCCAGGTTGTGGCCTTTGGGATGTCCTGTCCCCCCACCGCCCTGCACCCCCCTGGGTCAGGCCAGGGACCTTCCCAAGGGACGGCGGCTGCGGGACATTCCTGCATGCAGGGTGGCGGTGTTGCCTGTGCTCGTCCTCCCCTGCACGTCACCGAGGTCGGCTCCAGACCCTTTTGCACCCCGTTCAGCACTGGCTTCCCATCTTTTCCCCCTCCAGATCCGGAAAGGTCCATCTGCCTCCTCAGTGCCCTTTCCCCCATCCTCCCCGCTGCTCTCCTGCCCGCCTGATGGTGCCCGGCACATGGTGATGTATTGGGAAGGGGGGGCAAGTCTTGGGGTGGGGAGGCCCCCAGCCCTGTGTGGGGATGGGGCTGGGCAAGGCTTGACGTTGCTTCTCTCCCCTCCAGAGCAAGCTGGACCGGCACGGCAGCGGCACTGACAGCGACTACGACAACACACAGGCTGGTGAGGTTCTGATCAGGTGAGTGCTGGGGCTGGGGGCTGCACCAGGGGACATGAGGACACAGGGACGTGGGGCTGACACTGACCCAGGGTGGTTGGTTGGTCCCTGCAGCATGGAGGGAAAGCGGTTTGTGGAGCTGAGCAAGGATGAGGACTTCCCGCATGAGCTGGACCCGCTGGACGGGGAGCTGGATCCCGGGCTGCCCAGCACGGAGGACGTTATCCTCAAAACTGAGCAGGTCACCAAGAACATCCAGGAGCTGCTGCGGGCAGCACAGGAATCCAAGCATGACAGGTAGAACCGGGACACAGCTTTGGGGTCCCTCTGGACCCCCAGACCGAGCGGTCACACGGGGCCATTCCTTGACACCACCCATGGTCGGGAGCCTTTGTTTTCTGCAGCGCTCACCCTTTCTCCTTGCCCCCAGCTTTGTGCCCTGCTCAGAGAAGATCCACTCGGCTGTGACAGAGATGGCATCGCTCTTCCCCAAGGTAGGAGGGGTGACGTGTCCCTGGGGTGAGGGTGGTCCCCACGAGACACTGTCAGCCCCCTCAGTGTGGGTCCTGACACTGCTCCTGTGCCCTGCCGCAGAAACCGGCGCTGGAGACGGTGCGGAGCTCCCTGCGGCTGCTCAACGCCAGCGCCTACCGGCTGCAGAGCGAGTGCCGCAAGACCGTGCCCCCCGAGCCCGGCGCCACCGTGGACTACCAGCTCCTGACCCAGCAGGTCATCCAGTGTGCCTACGACATTGCCAAGGCCGCCAAGCAGCTGGTCACCATCACCACTCGCGAGAAGAAGCAGTGAGCGCCAGCCCGTGTCCCCCTGCGTCCCCTGGCCCCCGCGCTCTCCGTGTCTCCCTTCCCTCCGGCAGCAGCCGGCACCTGGGGTGAGCGTGGCCTTTCTGGGGAGCCGGGGTGCGGGGTTCCTCGTGCCCCCCGTGCCGTCAAGGAGCTGGTGCTCAGCCTGCGGGGTAGGTGCCTGCGTCCCCCCCTGTACAGCCCCCGCCTGCCCTGCGGCACGCGCCTAACTTATCCTGTACATAGCCTGTGTAGCTGTCCGTGGCGGCGGTGGCCTTGTACCCCCACCCCCCACAAAGCCCCTCTCTGGGTGGCCGGTACCCCCGGGGCCACCCACAGCATTACACTGGACTGGGGCGCCCGTGGGCCCCCCCTCCCCGGGCGTCCTGCCCCGCGCCGGGGCCGCGCTCCCCACTGTAAGATGTGTCCTTGTACATTTGTATCAATAAAGGTGTGAGCATTGCACGGGCCCCTGGTCCCCGGCTCCTGCACCCGTGGAAGGTACTGTGCCCCTGGGCCGTGGCTGCAGGGGGTTCAGCCCCTCCCGGCGCCAGGCAGGGCTTGGCCACGTGTCCCTCCCGTTTCACCCAGTCCCCTTGGCCCGGCTGGCGGCCGCTCACGCCATCCCCGGCACAGCCCTGCTGTTTGCCCAGCCCCGGGGCTGGGCTTTCCTAGCACGGCCCCGCCATCGCTCTGCAAACCCGCCGACCATCGGGGCTGCCGGCCGGGGCTCCCGCTGCCTCCATGCTGTCCCCGGAGGGTTTGGTGGCCGCAGCCGCGGCGCTCATAGGGTTGGGCCTCCTGGCTTGGTGCCTTTGGGCAGGGAGGCTGGAGGTGCCTGGAGACATGGGAAAGGAGGAGGAGGGGATCCCCTTCGTGGCCGTGGAGGGCTCAGGGCACTGCCGGCTACTGTGCAAGCCCTCGGCTCTGGCCCAGCACCTGGTGCGAAGCTTGGGGCGGTCGGCAGTGCTGTGGGGGGGACGCTGGCCGTGGCCGCACTGGCCCCAGCTCCAGATGCTGTGGCAGCTCCTGCAGCCACCTGAGCTGGAGCCGGTGGTGGCCCGAGAGCTCCTGCAGCTGCCTGACGCTGGGCTGGTGGCCCTGGACTGGCTGGTGGGGCCGTGGGGGGCTGCGAGTGGTGGTGGGGGTGTCTCCAGCCCTGTGCTGCTGCTCATCCCCAACGCTGCTGGGAAGGTGACGGGGGGACTGCTGCAGCTGGGGCTGCGGGCACTGGAACGGGGCTTCATCCCCGTCATCTTCAACCGCCGGGGCCACAACGGCTGTCCCCTCACCACGCCCCGGCTCCAGCCCTTCGGGGACCCTGGGGACCTGCGGGAGGCTGTGACCTACCTGCAGTGCCGTCACCCCTCTGCCTCGTTGCTGGCCGTCAGCGAGGGCTCGGGCTCAGGGCTGCTGCTCGCCTACCTGGGCGAGAGTGGCTCCTCCAGCCGCCTGGCTGCCGCCGCCTGCCTCTCCCCCATCTTCCGTGGCCGGGACTGGTTTGAGGCCAGGATGCCCTGGCTTTACGAGTGGCCGCTGCTCCTCCACCTCAAGCAGGGATTGAGCAGGTCAGTGGAGTCCTTGGGCTTGGGGAGGTGGAAGGGGGTACCCTGGGAACCCCTTGGTCATCCCTGGGGGTATGCGTGTGGTGGGTGCTGCTGCCGGCACCGGGAGCCCCAGCGCGGGTGCAGAGGTGCTGAGGGCAGCAAAATGTGCTGGTTAATGAACACCAGCCTGGAGCCAGCTGCCATGGGGCCAGCTGGGCCAGCACGTGTGTCCTCAGATGGGTTGGGGCTGCAGCAGCATGTCAGGGTCCCTGGGCTGGAAGATCTGTCACCTCAGGGAGGGGTTAGTGAAGCCCTTGCCCTCAGGTGTGAGTGGGGCTGGCCCCTCTCCCTGCACTGCCCTTTGTCCCCAGCACTTGACCCTCCCATTGGCCCTGTGGGGCTGGGGGGGGACCATGATGCCAACCCACAGCTGCACAGCCCTCCCTTTCCAAGGGGTCTGGGTTTCCCATTACCCAACGCAGCCAGGCTGGATTGGGCCAAGCACCAGCTGGGACCAGAGACAAACTGCCTTGGGCCAAGGCCTTGAGCAAGTGGCCCCTTCCTGAGCAGTGCTGAGAGCTTGGAGGGCAATGGGGCCCTGCTGGTGGGCAAATGGAGGCCAAAAAAATGCAGGTAAACCCCAAAACATAGGGGCAAACAGGTGGCAGGTGAAGCTGCAACAAAGCCCAGATGAGTGCAGCAGGTACGGTGTTTACTGCAGGGATAGCGGGTATTTGGGGGTGGACAGCAGAGTGTTTCCCCCTTCCCTATTTCCCAGTACTGCAAATGCTGCTGTCACGGCAACGGAACAGGAGTGCCGGCTGTCTCCCGTTGTCATGGCACCCGGATCCTCCAGCATCCCTGGAAAGGGACTGGGATGGGCCCCCAAACCACACTGGGGTTGGGGCACTCGAGGTCACCCCTATTCCCTGTGTGCAGGGCCAGGACTGTCGAGCAGCCAATGGGCACACAAGCTGGTGGTACCCCCACATCAGCATCCCCCAGCACACTGCAGCATCCCTGTAGCCCCCAGCCTCAAATGGCATCCCTGTGGCCCTCATCCCCCACGGCAACATGGCCCAGCTCCAGCCCCATCTCCTGTGACCCCCAACCCATGCAGCATCCCCATGTCCCCCTGCTCATAGCAACATCCCTGAAGTCCCCAGCAGTGTCCCTATAGCCCCCAGCCCATGGCAGCATCCCTCAGCCGCTGGTAGCATCCCTGCACCCCCAAACCCATGGCAGCATCTCCACAGACCCTGGTGGGATCCCTGCACCCCCAAGCCCATGGCAGCATCCCCACGGCCCCCGGTAAGATCCCTGCGCCCCCAAGCCCACGGCGGCCGCGCCATCCCTGCAGGTACACGGGATCCCTGGCCGAGGTGGTGGACGTGGACAGGCTCCTGGGCAGCCGCTCACTGCGGGAGCTGGAGGAAACCCTCTTCTGTCAGACGCGGAGCTGCCCCACCAGCTGGGAGTTCTACTGGGAGTGCAACGAGCCCCTGCGCGACGCCGACGAGGCGGCCGTGCCGGTGCTCTGCCTCTGCAGCGCTGATGACCCCGTGCGCGGCCCCCCGGCCCAGAGCCTGCCCATGGAGCTCTTCCGCAGCAGCCCCTACTTCTTCCTGCTGCTGACCCCGCACGGTGGGCACTGCGGCTTCCCCCGGCGGGGTCCGGGGCGCTGCTGGGCCCACGAGGCCGTGCTGGAATACTTCAGGGCCATGGCCGAGTTCCTGCGGACAGAGGAGCGGAGGAAGGGGCTGCCGCGGCCCCGCAGGTGGGGGGGTCCCACTGTCGAGCCCCCCATCTTCACCTGGCAGAGGTCCTACACGCGGTAGCCCCTGGGACAGGGTCTCACAAAGGCAGGCAGACACTCCGTGTACTAAAATTACTTTATTACAGTTGATTTTTTTTTTTTAACATTTCCTTTGCTATGATACAAAGGATACTTACAAACAAAATATTACATATGACCTTATTTTTTTTTCTCTTCTCTTATTTTCTGACAACTTGGTAACAGCTTTAAATGCACAATCTATACAATTAATACAGGTTATATATGAGCTATAATGTATGTTGAACCAGAAGAATACCAGAATACTGACAATATACTGTACATTAAGCCTTACCAGTTAGTGCTCGTGGCATTTTCTACAAGAAGGAAAACGCACACCTGTAGATTCACTCATACCAGCTGGTGCTACCAGACACGGAAGCAGGAAGGAGTTTAATTCCCCTGGTTAAATCCTTCATGGCCCATCACCGTGGTGCTGAGCCTGGAAACCTCAGACCAGTGTTCATAGTAAAACAGCAGATATGTGTGTGTTTTTTTCTAACTAATGCTCTGTGGCACAGCACGGCGCTGACCAGACTTGGCCACACCTGGATGATGCCCCAGAGCAAACGGCCACGGCGCTGGGGCCGGGCGCTGGGCGAGCTCTTGTTGGGGAGCTGGACCTCCTCAGGGAGGGGGAGAGGAGGAAGAGGAGGAGGAGGAGAGGAAAAGCAGCAACAGCTTTGCTGTCATCAGCAGGCAGCTCTTGAGTTTGTGCACATGAACAGGCGGGCGCCGAGGGGGGAAGAGCAAGCCCGAGGCATGGCGCTCCCGGCACAGCACCGAGCCCGGCCGCACACGGAGCTGGTGCCCAGCAAACCCTCTGCGGGGTCGGGCAGCAGCTGCCTTGTGGTCACCTCCTCGCCAGGAAAGGTTTGCTTTTGTTTCGCAGCCAAAGCCAGAGGTGTGTGGCTACAGGTGTGCACTTCCCCTCCTCCTGCCGGGTTCTACATCGCACTGATAAGGTTACGTTTTTGTTTTTTATTTTACTTTTTTTTTTCTTTTTAAAGCAACCAGCAAGTGAAGCATTTTTTTAGTTGACTGGCAAAAAGACCTGGCATTTGCACAAAAGCTGCAAATGGAAAAGAGCCATCCCCTCCTCCCACCCGCTGCATCCCAGCCCAGAAAAATCGCAAACTGTTGGCGGAAGAAAGAAAAAAAAAACACAAC
Organism: Atrichornis clamosus; assembly: GCA_013400975.1. Taxonomy (NCBI): domain Eukaryota; kingdom Metazoa; phylum Chordata; class Aves; order Passeriformes; family Menuridae; genus Atrichornis; species Atrichornis clamosus. The sequence continues at coordinate 69,292 of WBMZ01008119.1, read as the reverse complement.
AGGGGTGGAGGAGAGGAAGGGGAGGGGGAACAGGTTGGAAAATACCAGGTTTGAGTTAACATTTCCTTGACTTCACACAATGCTTGTGCAAAAAGAAACAAACCCCCCCAACCAAACAAAAAAAACCCAAACCCAGAAACATGCTGGAAATAATGAAAACAAATGGAAAGTAATATATAAAATTAAAAATATAAATAGGATGTCTGGCTGACTGGTAGAAGAATAGGTCATTTAGGTTACAAAAAGGAATATACATTCAAGAGGCTCTGAACCCAGTGGGGTAACTGATGTTAAACTTGTGTTAATAGTTAGGCTAGAATTCTCAAGTTTGTCTTTAAAATCTTCACAATACAAGCAAGCTATTTTTTAAAAATATACACTATACACACCTCACACAGCTTCTCCTATCCATATTACACACGTTACGCTACCCTCCCATCCACTACACCGAGGGGGGGTCCCATGGCCAAGGGGCCCAGGGTGTCCCCCCGTCCCGTCCCGACCCACCGGCCCCGCGGTGGCGGTGGGGCAGCGATGGCTGCGGGGCCGGGCAGGTCGCTTGGCCCCTCCACGTCTTACCACAACCTTCTCAAAGCATTTACAAGTCACCAAAGGGCTGTAGCCTTTTATGTTATACACACTTCACTTTGTAACGTTAATTATTTACATCAGGGCTGCCCCCCTATCTTTTAGCTGTTTCTAGGCAGGTAAAAAAATGTTCCTGTTCCAAGCAAGCAGGGGGAAGAGCTGCGGGGGGTTAGGAGGGAAGAAAAGCTGAAGAAAGGAAGCGGGTGGTTTGCTTGCCAGAAGCCAAACCTGTACGCGCACGTCTGCCTCTCCTTCTCTGATCCTTGAATCCTTACAAGCTCCTGTTCCCTACAACCTCCAGGACAACCAGAACCCGGAGAGCACGGCCTCACCGGCCCTCAAACTCCTCTGCTCGCAGCCTCCTGGGATGCTCAGCACAGCTATTGACTCACAGGCTTGCCTCTGCCACAGGACATGGAACACAGGTCCCGACCATTCCTAGGAGGCCACCCCTCATGCAGCAGCAGGTCTTGCAGGGCAAGCCAGCTGCAGCGGGGCAGGGACACCGGGACCCCCACAAGCCTCCACACTGCGCCCCCAAACTCGCCCTTGGCAGCTGCCACCAGCCACAGTCGGACTCTGCCGGAGCCGTGCAGAGGCAGCGGCCACCGACTTCAGCTCGTCAACAACCCTGCACTGATTTCTGCACTCTGCTGAGCTCAGAGTTGCCATAGAAATGTGTGATCCTGGCACTAAAAGCAGGCAACGATCTCAAATCAAAGTCTTTTTGTTTTGTTTTGTTTCTTTTTTCCTCCAGTAGATTTAGATGAACTCGGGTTTAAGACAAAAGCAGTTGGAAGGGGAAAAACAGATCATTTGTAGAGAGATTGAAAAACATAGTCACAAGCCGGTATTAAACTGCAGCAAAGAACCTGAACTCGGTTCCCATTGAGTTCAGCTCCAGAGCAAGCTCGAAGCCACCGCTCTGTCCCTCGCACTGCCCTCCGTGCGGCACACGACACCCAAGGGAAGGAGATTCCACACAGCCAACAGGGAAAACCCGGCTGAAGGCTGGAAGCCAAAAGCCCTGGGCGAGCGGCTGTTGGCCTCCCCAGCTTGCAATATTTAAGCACAAATTCCTTACAGCACTGGACAAGTCTCAGGGATTAGGTGCATGCTGAACTACGACTGGCAATTACAGTAGCTTTTTGCTAGCTGGCACATACTGTATCTATAAATTTTAGTACAAAAACTTAAAAAATACAGAAACTAGGTCAATTTGTTAACTACATATTTACAGATAATTACAATTATTTTCACTGACAATAATTAAACTAATTGTCAGTGAAAATTCAAACTGTGCATGTTCTGAGGTACCCGTACTCAAGGGTGGGGAGCGGGGCAGGGGGCCGGAGGGGTGAGGTGGGGGGAAGATCCCCCTGGGTTTGTTCACATCTGCGGGGGCAACGCTCGGCCCTCCTGGTTACTGGTTCCTGGACTCACTGTGTGCACTCAGAGAAAGCAAGGAGAGCGGGAGCTGATATTGGGGTCTGTTTTCCCTAGGACATGGCTTTAGGATGTTTTGAGGATGCCAGGCAGGTGCAGAGCCAATGGTCATGTACCAAACTGCCTTCTCCCCCCTAGGGAGCCTTCAGATGAAGTGCAAGTATGGAGACCCACAGCTCCGTGGTTAAGGTGCTTGTTTGCTGGCAAATCCGATTTACTAAGTCCCTCTCTAGCTGACAAAGGGCTCTCCTTGCCCCCAGAGAAGGGGGCAGGGATGCAGCAGGCAGCATCACAGCGGCAGCTGGCTGAACCTCATTGTGCAACAGGAACCCAGGTTATCTGCCACCACTGCTCCCCAGTGGGGTGGTGTTTACTAGAACCACTCAATCTATCAGATTTTTTTATTTTCCAGCTGTAAACAGCAACCCCCAACGAGCCTCACATGTATTTCTCAACACACTCCGGCTCAATCGATTCGTGAAAGTGCAAACTGAAACAACCGCAGCAGAGGGACAGTGACCAGTATCCCTGCCTGGGCATCCACCACTCCTCCGTCCTTGGCACGTGGCTCTGGGCTCACCGTCGGCCAGCGCCGGGGTGGGAACATCCCACAGGCAGGAGCACAGCTAAATGCAACACTACTCCTTGGGAAAGGGTAAGAATGACCCAACCAAACCTGAGCCACTCCTAAAAAACTTGCAAGAGATCTTCCAAAAGGGCCAGGGGAAAAAATTGACTCCAAATTCTGCAGTATCACAGAGAGACCAGGGCTGGCGTGTTGCTGAGCTGGCAGGGTGTCCCTGGGGTTAAATACGTGACCTGACACATATGAGAACCATTTATCCCCTGAACTGCTAGATGCCTCCCTAAGATGGGGTCTGTAGAGGACAAAGGAGAAGGTCAGAAGGGTCTTCACAGCTTGAGGAGCTGGTGGTGTCCAGCATGGCACTCGCCCCTCTACTATGAGAAAGACCAGGGCAAGATTTACTAGAACTGCAGAGCAAGCACCCAGGAGAGGAACAAGGCCGTCTGCTGCTGGCTGGACTTGGTGACAAAGCACACAGGCCTAAGCAGAATAAAGGATGGACCAAGAGCATCTCTGTGAGTATGTATGTATGTATAGATCGTACACACACGTGTACTTGAAATCTTCCAATTTCGCGTCTCTTCTGCCCCTCCACACAACCTAAGAACCTCCAGGTATCAGACACACGCCAAGGCAGTCAGTGTTCAGAGCTAGCAGCGGCTCCAACCCAGGAATGCCAAAAGCCAGTGCAGCGAGCCAAGACCGTGCCAGGCTTGTGATCTTCCGTGGCGAGACACAGCTGGGGACTCTGAGCTCAGCCTGCTGAGCACTTCACCGGCCCACTCGCCGCCTCCCCAGCAGATTCCTACATTGCCTCCACTGCTCGCCTATCGCTAAACCATCCTGTTTTCTTCCCTGCTGCCTTCTGACTTTCTGGTACCCTCGGGGAGCTCTCTCCTTCACAGCACACCCACAGTAGCTACCTACCCTCCCATGCCCCAAAAAAAGCAAGCTGCAATTAGCAGGGCTGTGCTCCAGTGAGGGTTCAGCCCTAGCACAGCCTGTGCCACGTCCGTGCCCTCGCCCCGAGAGCCCTGCTGAGGGGTTGCTTCTGCTCACAAACAGGAGCGCTAAAGAACAGCAGAACTTGAAGTGCCCTGACAGAAATGCACAGCATGAGGTGTGTGTGCACCTATACCCACACACACGTACATACAGAGTATATAAATATATACAAATGAGATACCATATATATATCCAGAGAGATGTGCGTATTCAACAGAGTAATGGTAGACAGTGGTACGATAGGATTTATTGCCTCTCAAGAAATGGCACGTAAGCAGGGTTGAGGGGCAGGGAGCCTGAAGACGAGGGGTCCTGGGGGGTTAAACAACAGCACGGCCCCAGGATCGCCCCGGCTGCACCCCCGTGCAGGTCACAGAGAGTGTGCAACGCACGTTCTTCCGGCGCGGGAGGGCTGGGTGGGACACAGAGCGATGCCAGCCTGGCCCCGAGCCAGGCAAGTAATGGCTGCAGGGAACTTTTCTGTGGAAAGTTTGGTATCACACCACATTTAGTTCTTCAACCTCTTTGAAGCTCACAGGCTTGGAGGGAATGCAGGGGAAACGGAGCTGTGGCCTCCATTTCAGTGCTGCATCCGAGGAAGAAAGCACGAAACGTTCAACATGGAAGGGAGAGGTGGCTGCTGGCTCCCTGGGACCATGGAGAACAAGGAAAATGTGGTCCCTTTCACTAATTTGAAATAAAATCAAAGGAAGTTCATATCAGAAAGTGGTAAAATGGTGGCTACTCTGTTTTTTCCATCTCTGGGCTAAGCTACGCCAGAATTTTAGGTCTTTGCAAAGGGGAGAGAAAAATAACCACAGAAAAGAGATTTCAGGGGGCAAGCTGGTGATTTGAAAATACTGCAATATAGTTTGCAAAGTAGTCCACACAGAAGAGTTTCCCCAGTGTTAAATACGAACGTAAGAGATGCAAGAGAACATCTTTTCTGAGGTACTGGAGTAGATTCCACAATTTACAGATTACAGTAATTTTAAAACCAAAGTTAGGGCATGACTGCGATGAGCACAATATGGAGCAAATGGCCTTACTTTTTAAAATGCCTTACTTTTAAAAATAAGAGTTTGCAAACTGATTCAGAGAGTGTTTGCATCTCTCTAGTGCACAGTTGTTCATGTATCTCAGAAATAAACCTGAGATACATTAAAACTCTCAACACCAAGGGCCTCCTCAAATACCTCCAAGGCACAGCCTGACCCTGAGTTCCTCTGGCTACAGCTGTGTAATGAGGTGCTTCCTCTTGAGATCAGGCAGTTTTGGGACAGCTCTTCTTCCCCCACGTACACACAGGGACACACACATTTAGACCAGTTGATCTGAATCAGTTTTTGCAAACTATTTTAATTAAAATATTAACTTGTTGGAATAGTCCAGGTCTGCACATGATATACATGTAAAAATGGTTACTACACAATTCTTTTTGAATACAAAAAAGCCAATATGGGATAGCCATCATTTGGATTCAGCATTCAGTCATGCTTGACATTACACAAAGAGATGTGTTGAGAGAATTCTGTTGAAGTAGCTCAATTTAAGCCAGAGACTTTGACCAAATTCAAACCATAACAGAAGCAGAAGAATGAACCCACTGAACTTGCAGGTATATCCTGTCCCCACTGTCGCTGCTGCTGTTTGGGATAGAGGAGCTGAACTCAAAATGCTGTGTTAGCACCATGCTTTGGGCATACCCTCCACACTCACATGGTGAACCCCAGTACAATTTTAGCCTTTCATTTCAGTTTTGTCTCTCTTTTCAATCCCAGGAAAACACAGGTACCTTTCCTAAACGAGTTTCGTTCCATTTCAACAACACTGCAATGCAAAAGAATGACCCCAAAACATCCAATTCCACATAAAAACATAGCAGAGGAGAGGACAGACAATTCACAGTCACCACCTGCCACTGGGGGCATCCAGAGACATCTCCACGGGACCTCCACCTCATCCCAGGCTTCCACCAACTGTTAGTACTACAAAACTCCTTACTAAGGGGCTGCTCAAACGTATTTTGGGAGAGTTTCCATCCTCAATTAGAGTGATATGCTACGTCAAGATGCTAGAAATCCCAGTTGGATTCACCGGACACTGGCAGAGAGTTAAGGATTGGGAGTGGATGTTAATTTAGCTACCGAAAGAACGCCGCCCTGTCGAGTACTGAACAGCAGCGAGACTCTATTTACTATATAAATATGTCACATGGACAAACACATTCGGAAAACCTCGCTTTTGAGCCCTATAAACATATTAAAGGCAAATCCTAGAGTTAGCAGCTAGTGTTTTCTTCAAGATGATTAGTGTGCAAGGAAAAACATTTACAAAGAACCCTGGCTGGTCAGTCCCCAAGACGGAAATCTTTGCCTCAAGCCAAACGTCATCCACCTGCTCTTCCCACAGTCCTGGCTGACCCAGACCGTCCTGGCACTGGCACGAGAGCATGGGGGCATCTCTGGTTCCCAGCAGCAAGGGATGACATGATGCCACAAGGTCATTCAGTTATGAGACTCCCTGACCCCTTATCACTGTATGGATTTCACAACCTCCTTTGCTTCCTTTCAGTAGTACAGCAGCTCCAATGAGCCCTCTGGAAGTAGTGCCTTCTCACATGGTGTGATACGCTGCCAAAATATCACAGCATCTCAAGGGACTGTAAAAGTTGTGAAGTATTGCAGCAATGAAAATAATAAAAAAGGAGCCTCACATGCAGCAAGATCTACAGTGGTGATGTGGGTTAGTCATCAGCTGGGAAAGAGTCATTGGCTCAGCTCCTCCTGGTACACCATGGCAACTAAACATTTCAACAGTTGGCTACACGCTACATGTAAACAGGAAATTGCAACAAGCCAAAAAGGTAATAAATTGGTGGGATGTAGTGTAATAATGAAAAACCCGATCAATGGCATTTTGTGACTATGGCATCCTTCAAAACACCTCTGGCATTTGAGACTGATTGGCTGAAAGTCTAAACATTTCTGAATGGAGCAAAAAGGACTATGCTGGGCTCCAAGAATTATTCTGATGCTTAGCTAAAATGAGATGTCACAGTATTAGCTGTACAAGTGCATTACTTACGCTCCTCTGCCCAAACTCATCTGAGCTACCAGCAGCACAGTCAGGGAGTGCCAAAGCAGACAGACAGTTTCAAACATTCCTAGTCTGTTCCCTCCAGACAGGTTTACCTACACAGTTCTTGGGAAGCTGACCAGTGCCTTCTGAGAGAACATCACTTCTCACACAACACGGAGCGGGCACTTGGGTAGAAGGGCTCTGTTGAGCCCTGGTGTCTCTTGGCCTCTCTTCTCACCCTTCTTCCTCACCTACAACTCTCTGAAAATGCCTCTTGGCAGAGGCAATACCCTAGAAATTTATCCAATTTAATGACAAATAAAAATGGAACAGAAGATCCAGCTGTTCCTCCCCTGGATGTTGGTTTAAAGGCAGCTCGCCTGGTTTTTGCAGGGTGGCAGATCGAAATTTATGGACATGGGAGGAGGTCTCCATTCTCCTTCAGACTTCCCACATGGATGGTGTGACAAGGGCAGTCTGAGGCCCTTCTGTCCTGTCAGTGTGATGACCACCAGCCAACTTTTCTGACTAATTGCATATATTTCTCAGACACCCTCCCAAGACCCCTCCAAAAAGTAAAAAAATAAAAAACAACAACAAAACAAAAAAACCAAAAACCAACCCCCCAAACCCTGCAGCCAAATACTATGACATCCCAGTTAGTAAACACAAAACGTAATGCTTTACAAAATGAATACAATATTCCATGTGCACCCAGCTTCCACACGTCAGCACCGCACTGAGGAGGCTGCTGGGCTGGTGTCTGTAGGCAGTTTCTGTTGGCAGACAGCTCCAGTGGAATTGCCACCCTCAGTTATTGTTTAAGTTATGTATAAGACATGTGTGAACCATTGGATATTTGTGAAGTAACACTTGTGCTCCTGCTCATGCCCTGCTCCGTCCGTCCCCCAGAAGCTGTCCGCCTCAGAGCCTGGGGGCTGTTGCGGACCCCTATAGCACTACTTCGAGGTACCCCCTGCATGGGCCCCGAGGGGTGACCCCATGGCTGGGGTCCACCTTGCATTGGATGGCCCCAAGCTTGCGGTGGGCCACCCATGGGATGACCCCAGTGAGGTCCTGCACCCCCAGTAGGATTGTGGGACCAGCCAGAAGCTCCCGGGTAGCTGTGGCTGAACGCCTCGGGGGAGAGATTAGAAAGAACCATATTACTAAAACCTAGCCTCATGCTTTCTGAGTCAAAGGCTTCGATCTCGCGAGCTTGACGCTCCAGCAGGCTTCGTATCCGCTCGGTGCGCTCGTTCTGCAACGCCAGCATCTCCTCCTCAATCTAGGAAGGAAAAAAAGACACAGTCTGTAGCAGCAGGACAGGCACAGCCTCTGGAGGGCCTGTAACAGCTACTGAGGGACCTTCTCCCCGTGTTTGTACCTGAAACTGGCTCTAGATCAGATGTCCATAGACACAGAGCCCGTTCTGAAGACAAAAGGGTGAATTTTTTAAGAGTTAAGTCCCACAGACCTGCACAGGACAAAGCATGGTGAACACCAATTGGGGGGTGTTCATCCCTGTTCCTTGGTGAGTACACAACTTTTAGGGATGCAAATCCAAAGTCTGCAACAATACCAACATCTTGACACAGATTAATCTTTTAGGATGCAGCAAAGCCTACAGTTTCCATAGAAGCCTACAGGGAAAGCACCTTCAGGTACAGCCAAGCACCTGCCAACACAGCTTAATGTGACCTTCACCATTTGTAGCTGAATCTCATGATGATGATGACTGCTGTTTTCTCCAGGAGTCAATGCACAAACTCATGTTCAGCTTCCTCTCTAATGTTCACTGGCCAGATTTTCTTAGCTCATATATTTATCACGTTCTTATCTACCCCTTTCCTAATTTGGGTTTACTCATATTTCACTGCCCTGATACTTTCTCCAGGGTGTGCGGCTGAAGGACATAGGCAGTGCTGTTTTGAGTCGTGTGGCAGATTATTAGCCAGATGATATGCAAGCTGGCAACTCCAATTTCTCCCCCGTAACACTGTTCCAAATTGGTTTCCAAGATTACTTTGGTAGGGACATTGGGATCAGCACTCTAAGTACTGAAAACACAGGGCTATGGCCTCCTGACACCCATCAGACAGGGTTGAAAGCCTTTCTTATTGAAATCTTTGCAGTCAGGTGGAGAACCAAAACCCATTATCTTCTTGCCAGCACTGAAAAAGCTACTTTTGGCCTCACTGAAAAAGACCAAATGGGTAAAAAGCAGCAGCCAAGACTTTTAGCACAGCTCACTGGCATCTCCCTGCTGTCAGCAGCAACATGGCCAAGAGGTGTTATCCTGGTCTGTGCTGAAGGCACTGGGCAGAGCCTTTCACTTGTAAGCACTCTCTTGCCTGAGTCAGGGAATATGCAAAGCGATTTCATCTGGAATTTAGGAAACAATCTGCTCCAGGCATGAGTCATCTCCTGAGCCATTTGGGGCTTTCAGAAACTCCTTCTCCACTTGCCTGTTACTTAGTTCTAGGTGAGTGACAGACTCTGCACTGAGCAGCCCTGCTCGTATTCCTGCTGAAAGCCATGAAGGCAGCAGAGCAAGAAGGTGCCTTCTCTAACATTAGCTCTTTAAAATGCTCCACTTGTTTTTTTCCAGTCTGCTATCTAAGCAGAATTTTCCTCTCTCACTGTCTTCGGCATGTCACCGTTTTCAGCCTCAGTGACAGTGTAACACACAGGACTTGGTGCAACTGAACTTCACTGAAAGGCCTGACACTGCGTTCAAGTGACATCACTCAAACCACTCTGAACATGAAGTGTCTGAGGCATGTGGGAAGGAAATGACTAAATCTGAAGTCTTTTAAAGACACTTTTGGGACGCGCTCATTGCTGGTGCAACACAAACAACATTTCACATCAATAGGGCTTGACTACTCCCTCCTTACTCCAGGGTTGGACACAACACATATGCTCTGGTGAGTTATGGTGATGGACACCACCAAAAATAAAGAGCAGCCTGCTGATAAGGAAGTAGAGTTCTGTGCACACACTAACTTCTGGAATCTGGTTTACTATTGAACACCAGGGACTGACTTTGCCACAGGCTACACATTTATTTGTGCATATAAATGCAGACATTCATCTTGTGCACGTACCTGCCCTTTCTCTGGCTGCCAGCTTCAGTTAGCACATGCCAGCAAACACCAGGTGACATTGCTGAGGGACCCACACCAGAATACTCACAACTCTTAGTTCTTACAAAAACAGAACATCACCTCTCCTCCCAAAAAATACCCCTGCAAAAGAGTGATGCATCTGTCTCTGGACCCACGTTTGCCCTTGAGTTGCTGCCAAGTGACTGTAACCCCACCAAGGTCTCATTGCTGGTGCATGACTTGTGACTGTCATGTGCCAGGACTGCACGTATTGCTACAGGAACCTATGACAGCTGAAGCATCATCAAATTTTTTGCTATTCTAAGGCAATATAGAGACACAAACACAGAAAATTATGCTTGGTCTTATTTTTATCATTTTTCCTCTCTGTGAAGTAGTATTGCTAAGCTTCCTATCCCCATTACTGATGCCAAATCCTCCACAGGGGTTTTCCACACACAGGGATTTCAATCGTGGTACACAATGAAAGGCTTCTACAACATTATTATTGGTTGATGTGGGTTTCCTTAAGTCACTGGCCTCACTGCAACTTCTAACACCATATGCAATATATGCTGCTACCACAGAGCAAGGAGAACTGGCTCACTGTGGCACTTCTTCCCAGAGCAGCTCATGCCACCAGAGGGCAATGCACCTCTAAATAAATCCATACTCGTGCCAGGCTGTGACAGGAGCTGGGACCAAATTAACCAGCAGTGGTGTCTACAGTTATTGCACATGAGTGACAACAGGAACTCTGCTTTCACAAATTCACCCATTTTCAGAAAGTCACTTGCAGGAGACCAAAGCCCAACAGCACTGTACTGTCTCCTTGGGGATGCTCCCTCAGCTGGCCATGAGGTGGAGCAGTGTTATCTGGATTATCCCAACATCCACTCATTAGTCCCTGAAAGAACTTAAGTGTAAAGAACCTCACGGGCACAGATAATTGCCCTAATTTAATAATCACTGATGAATAAAGTTGGGAACTTGTGTGAATGGCGATCGCTGGCACCCACAGGACAAGTCCAAGAGGACAAAAATTGCAGGAGGAAGGCTGACTGTGTACTTTCTTTCACCAACTAGTGCACTTCCCTTCCCTGGTCTGCGTAGGCCACTTACAGTTCTATACATATCTGGCATTGCACAGAAAAGCAAACTCCAACTAGGAGCACCTGAGTACACAAAGCCATCTGCAAGCTGAGATCTGGTGAGCAGCAAGTGCCCCATGTCTGTGAGTTTGGCTACTTCAGTTTGCTCATAAGACACATAATTTCACAGGAAAACTGCAGCCTCCAGCTTTAGGTTGTTACTGTCTATTCTCTGATGGGTCAGGGAAGTCAATCTGCAGCTCAGAGAGAGAACAGTTCAACTTTCCCTTCTGCCCAGAGAGGCATGACTCCCTCTGGCACACTTAAGGCAGATCCCAGCCAGAAGCTGCTCATACAGGAGGGACTGAGCTGGCAGAAAGTTTAGTCTATGTGTCACTGAGCTTTCAACCCCAGAGAGACAAATACCCAAATGATCTGTGTTACTATATACAGCAAGGTAAAAGCAGTTTCTCTCTCATTGATAAGTGAAATTTAAGATCTGCAATATGGAGCGTGCTGGGGATGCTCACGTGCCCACTTTACCTTCTGCTCAAGGAGGGCCCGGCGGAGGGACACCCTCTGCTCAAGATCACGCAGCTCCCGATCATGCTGGGCTTCTGCCTGCATCTTGATTTTACTCTGATATGCGTTCAGCAGCTCCAATTCCTGCTGCAGCTGCATCTTCAAAACCTGGCACTCTGCTTCCTGTGCCTCATCCAAACGCAGCTGGGAAAGACAGACAATAGAGACGTTTCACCATGGGGTAACCACTGCTGACACTCCAGGGGAGGACCGTGGGGAGGGGGAGGATGGGATGGGACATTGTTTTCTTAGCAATACAATTGGTCTCTATTGTACTTCGCTTCACTGAACAGAGGACCTATAGTGACAAAGACTGGTGACAGTGAGCCCACAGCACTGATGCAAGTGATGCTGATGAGCAGTGGCGCCTCAGGAACCACGATCCACACTGCAGAGACCAGACTGCTGGAGGTGCAAACATCCTCAGCTCTCCTTTCACTAGAGGCAAAGAGAAGCTCTCTTGCTCTGTTCAACTGGATTAACCAATTACCTGTACACAGGAGACTTAAGTCCATAGCCCTGTCAATGCAGGACTTTGGGCACAAGGATATAATGAAATAAACCTAAAAGCAGTATGACACTGAACTTTTAACCTTCCCATCGTAAATGAAGCCAGCTACCCTGCCTCACAGCGTTAAATTTGTGTACAAAGTGATGTGAGCAGGATGCAATATGCAAAAAGTGCAAAGAAAAGTGCATATTCAGCTGTAGCAAGGACTCGAAGCATTGCTCATGTGGTCATTTCTTAAAGAAGGAATCTCTTAAAGAAGGAATCACAGAACTTTTGCAACACTTTGATCTCAGATTTACAGTCAAAACTCTGGACTCCTCCATGACTCAATGAGCATCTTCCACCAGGGGGTACATGCTTTGGTTGGTATCATCCACAAATCAAAACCTAAATGATTTAAGACAGCCAGTTGCACACTATTTAATGATGCTCTAACAGGGATGTTTATGTTGCCACATTTCATGCAAAAGCAGTCCTCTGGCCACACAGATGCATCACTTTGCATCTCTGCAACAGCAGCTTCAGCTTCAGCCTGCCTGGACGGGGTAGGAGGTCTTTCCTCTGCGTTTGAACAGTGCTTTCTAAACACAGAGGAAGGACTGTGCAGGGAATGGCATGTGCAGCAAGGAAGCAGAAAGCCTGCTGTCAGGATACAGAGCGGTTAAAATGCAAACATCCCTCTTTGGCTGAGGAACCCTGGGTCCCTCGGAGGCGACTCACAGCTTGTGTAGAGAGCATTTCATTAATGCTGTGATCATACTGCTCAGCCAGGATAGCCAGCTTCCGGGTCTGCTCCTCCTTGAGCCGTTTGAGGACAGCTTTATGTTCACTCTTTGGCGTGGTCTCCAGCAGATGGTTTCTCAGTGCTTTGTACTGTCTGGTTTGGATCTTGCATGTATCCTGAAACTGCTTCTTTATCTGTAGTTCTTTTGACTGGAAAGATGGAGGGGACACAAAGAAAAAACCAGCATGTTTCAAATGAGCGAAATATCCATTCAGATGGATATTTAGGATTACATTAAGGATATGAGTTCAAGAATCCACAAATGTATATTAACATCTACAGTGCAAGGAGGGAAGCAAAATACACAAGAGGCAATGACTATTGCTGCAGCTGCTTTGACACTGCTACTGTGCAAAACAATTACAATACAGACACTTTTATAACAAAGCTCCAGCCTAAATACAGCTGTCTCTGCACAAAGAGCCTCACACTTGTCACTGGACTGGATCCAGTCCTGGGTGTTGCTTTTCAAGAAAAGTTCTTGAGGGACAGGACTAATATTTATTAGCACCAGAAGCCATACTTACACGACCGTGTTTGTATGGCACATATATATGAACAGCACTTAATGTTATGAAAAGAAGCAGATCTGGTGCATGGGAAAGGACAGGAAAAAAGAGCAATGATTTTTCCATTGAGGGTTTGATGAATATAAGATGTATTCTAACCCTTGATATTTTGAGCCTGGTTTTCATAAAGAAACTGAAAAAAGACTAGATGCTTGAAAACTTACACCACAAGAACATTAGTATTGTGCTGGTCTTGCAAACAAAACAGTTCCCCAGTCCCACTGGAGGTTTACTGGAGATGGAGTTTTACTCCCTTTGCACTTGCTAGCATTTCTGTATTGTTCAGAGACATAGCTGTGACTGCACACAGGGTTGGGAAACACCAATCCTGGAAAAGGTACTGGGATCCAGTTTCACTGTATGACCTTGAGGAAATTAATTACTTTTTTTCTTATACCTGCTTCCAGAGCAGCTGGTGAGGTTTAACATCTACTAAGTGTTTTAAGATCTTGAAAAGGAGTGTGTTCTGGAATTCTCTGTATCTTTCTACAGGAGGGCTGGCAAGGATACTTCTAACAAAGCAAAACCCAGAGGTGATGAGCAGTGATGGTTAACCGACAGATGGTCAGGTTCACCAGGGTAAGAATAAATAAAAAAATAAACACAAATCACTAAAAGCAGACATCAAGACAGTTAGTATATACTCTGGGCCTTCTTGCTGTTAGGCACCATGCCAAATCCTGAAGCACTAGAGGCAGGAACAGAGCACAGGACTAAATTCCTGTCCAGTAAGTTGGAAGAGCTCTGAGATTTCAACCAGTGAGGCTATCTGTGCATGGTCACATCAGGCCCTGCACTGCCTGCTCCTGGCACTAACTCAGGGCTCAGCAGGGCAGGTGATAAGCACAGCACTTGCAGCCACCTCAAAAGGTGCAGTGGGATCAGACAACACACCCAGCCCAATTTAGATACCAGCACACTTAGCTGCATAAAACACCAGTAACACTTTGCTAACCTGATGCAGAAAACAGGACAAAGATGGGTTTCAATCAAATCAAAACATGTATCATGAAGAGGAATGCATTGCTTTTAACCTTTCTGAATTTCACAGTAAGTTATTTCCTTCCAGGAAACCTTTAAGGTTGTTTCTCACTGCCCTTAAGGGAAGTGTCAGCAGGTTACACATTCCCATCGGGGACCTGGTCACAGCAAAACACTATCAACCTATTTTGTCCTCATTTTCTGTGAAGTCTTGCTTGGACACCAGACTCTTGTTTACAGGCTTCCAATCCAAAGGCTTTAACAACAGGAAACAGAAGGGAGGGGTAAGATTTCCAGTCAGACTTCTGACAAGATCATTTTGACCTAGTATTGTGAAATACCAGCAAGAGGGTATTTGCATCACAATTAACACACTCAAAATAATAACAGCCGTTTTCACTGAAGGGTGAATTCTGGTTATGGGTCCTTCTGGTGCTGTCACAGAACAGACACTGACCGTTAAAAACCTGCTTTCAGGACAAAGGGCCTCACTAAATAACAAAGGGAAAGCCTGAAATGTGCCCTTGAGGCAAAACGTTGCTGGAGAGAAAAACTGAACAAATGGTCAAATTATCTATTCAATTAAGAATACTTGCCTGCATTAGTCAGAAGCAGGAGAAGGAGTTAATGCTAGAGAACAGCCTCCATAAAGAGGGGATTGTGCTACAAACCCAACGGTTGTCCATGGGCTGCGTTATTAGCCCTGCGTGTACGCAAAGGTGCAGGATTGACAGCTCAAGCCTGAAATCCTTCACTAATCACAGAACAGCCATGCAAAGCAAAGTGCAAGCTTTCCATGCTCCCTGCAAAACGCTCCAGCCCTGTCCTCCCTGGAAAAGGGAAGGGGTTGGAGAGTCTGCAGAGGTGAGAGGGCAGCCAAGCCCCTGCAGCCCAGAGGTACCACGGATCCTGCTGTCCCAGCTGCAGCCAGGGAAGGAGAACGGACATGCTGCCCACTCGTGTTTGCACCACATCACCTTGGGGAGGCAGAACTCATTCATGCTAATCTCAGAAGGATCAACTTAATACAGCTGCTTCAGTTTTATTCAGCTCAGAGTGCAGCACAGCCTCCCTGTGAAGTCATCAGCTATTTATACACTATATCCTTGGAGATTCTCAACAGTGATCAGATGGTCCCTTGTTCTCACAGCCAGGTTTTCACTATTTAATATTATTCTAATATTGACAAATCAGGTATAGTTTTTTCTTTTCTGAAGGTCTATTTTCAAGTTGGTTATTTTCTCTGTAAGGAGATAACTTGCAGGTGGTGAAAACTAAGTCAGATGGAAAATATCATGAAGAGAAAAGACCAAGAACAACAAAGAAACCCCATGCTCAGTATGCCATACACTCATTTTGTTACTGGCACAGCTGAACACTGGGTGGAGAGAAGAAGTCTGCCTCCTCAAAGGAAATGTACTAGGCAGCTTTGTGAAAGGCCTTATACTCCCTTCTCAAGACACTTCAGAATAAACCACTGGACTTCTTCGGATGAAGTGAAGGCTTAAATGAAAACACTAAAAGCCTCAATTACAGAGGCCCCACAGTTCTGGTCAGCCACCACAGCTACAAGGGCAGCATGAGAAAAACCAGGAGAGACAACACAGCAAAGGTCAGTGCCAGGAGCTTCCTGAGGACACTGCACTTGGCTGGTGTCTCTCTCTTCCCCCCTCCCCACTTGCCACCATGCCAGCTTTAATGTTAAAACACTAACCAGGTGAGTTAGCCAAGACTGAGAGTGTAGTTCATTTTGATGCACAGCAACAAAAAGCTTTTGGGGTTTGTTTTTGAATGACACTACTTCATTACTGAAAAAGAGATTTTATTTTTGTGTATGGGGGAGAAGAGGATCAGAAAATGGTGTGGGAGGAGTAAAAAAAAAAAAAGAGTAGTGCAAAGATTAAATGCATTTTTAACTATCCCAAAAAGGAAGGGACATTGCTGAAAAGAGCTTTTCAAATAAAAGGAGGGAATAAGTGCTGCTGTGGCCTACCAGCAATACCCTGCAACCCTGACCACCACTGCTATGGTGCTCTTCAAATTAACAAGCTTCAAAATGCAAACGAGCTGTAATGGACCGCTTTTCCATCACCACCAGCTGGCACCCGGGGTTCCTACACCACTCAGTACCTTCCGAGTTCCTACATCACTCAGTACCTTCAGGCTCTTGGGCTGCTGCCGGACCTCCATGACGTGCTTGCGCCTCAGCTCCCGCTCCCGGCGCTTGTTGTATTCCAGCTGGTTGGTGAGCTCAGTCTGGTGCTGGAGTCGGATCAGCTCGCAGCGCATCTTCTGGATGGTGCTGAGATGGCGGAACTCCAGCTCCTGCATGGACTCGTGCTGACGCAGCAGCATGGCGTGCTCCAGGTCCTTCTGTGTCTGCCTCTTGTTTAGCTCCTAACAGGAGGACAGAGGGAATTATTAGATTCTTTGTACTTACTTGGATTTCCTTTCACAAAGTGACATTTCACTTTGTTCACAAGGGCATTTCTCTCTTTCCAAGGCATTTGAGGACAGACCACAGAGTTTCTTGGTCTTATCAGCAGCAGACAGCAACGCCACCGGTAATTTTTCCTTCCTCATTTCACTTTTCTTCTTCCTGTTCTAGATGCCCAATAGGATTCAGAGTAAGCAGTTTCTGGAAAGAACTGCAACGGTTGTGTCCGATGACTTTTTGGATCTAACAATTCTCCTGGAAGAGGACATTAATCTGTACATTTCATGCCACATAATCCCTCAATGCCACAGGGATTACCAGATGGCATTGCAAAGCATCAAACCATTGTTCTACCAAAACAGTGGATATGGTAATGAGCATTTCCATTTGATTCAAGCTGGATTGCAGGTGCTCCTGTGAGATGCACTTCACACAGCTGCATCCAGGTCTCATCTCTGCCTGTTCTCTTACCTCCCGAACCAGGTCCTGCTCCAGGTTATGGCGGCCAAGGAGCATCCGTCTCTTGAAGCGGCGACACTCCAGCTCCAAGTACTGCCTCTGACGCCTCAGTAAGTTGGCCTCTTCCTCTGCCTGGAAATGCTGGATGTTCTCCTTCTGCTTGGAGAGCCACTCCTGCTTCTCCTTCTTTGGAGTGCTCTGGTTTTCATTCAGCTCCTGATAATGGCAAGGTAATTAAATGTGGAATAGTTACATTAAGTTCCTTGGCCATGAAATGGGACAGACTTGACTAATAAACTACTAAACTATGTTCTACCCTCTCTTTTCAAGGTTGGTGCCATCCCAGCCTCTGCAAAATGCATCACATCATATATCTAAGGGACTATCAGGAGACAATTCACAATGGAGCAGATTTAACTACAGCTTTTTTTTTTTTTGCACTGGCTAAAATACTGGTTTATGTCCACGATTTCCAGACCTACATATTAGCTCAAAATGCTGGTTTGCACTGAAAACACTTGGAGGTCCTGCCATACTGCCTGACAAGCATTTTACAGGCTCCCAGAGGACTGAGAGAAGGAAAGCACTGATGTTCTGTTGTTCAAACAAAACTCTAGCCACACAAGGCACATGAGAAACATTTTGCATCTTGCTTGATCAGAACACATACCCATTTTATAGTAACTCATCAAGGCAGAGCTACTCACTGAGATGCTGTAACTTACAAAAACAATGTAAAGAAGTTCACAGGTAAAACTTAAGAGTTTCCACATTTGTACTACATTCAATACATTGCTTAAAGTGTCTTTGGCAAAAGACTCTGCTTGCTTGGATTGCATACTAGTGATGCACGTGCAGTAATTAAGACTTGTTGTGATACATTTCAACTGAAGTATGAGACAAAACTCCTCTGTATTTCATCAGTATTTCCTGGTGCTCTGTGATCTACTGCCCACTTAGAAAAAGATTCTATGTTATTATAAAGAGCCCACGCTACTATAGTTTTTGTTAGATCTTTCTTGGCTCTGCTGCTCTTTAGCCTTTTTTTTTCCTCCTAGGAAATGTCTATGTTTGGGAATATTCCCCTTTGGAGCAAGTTCCAAAGTCGCGTCACACAAGTTGATGGTTGAGCGTTAAATGGTTCTTTCAAAAAAATTATTTATAGTGCTTATGGTTTCAGCCACTCCACAAAAAGAATCAGGAAGTTTGATTCTACAGTTTGTTTGCGTTTCACAGAGAACTCGATTTTCACTAAAACGCAGTGAGTATTAAAAAATTACATTGCCTTCTCCATTAAAATTAAACAGTACTTTACAGGTATTTTCCTTAAAAAAACATGGAGGTCATCTTTAGTGCCCTGTTCTCTTGCTCCTGTACAGAAATATCATTTAAGTGATAAGAAACTTCGTTAACTGCTGCAGTGCATGGTCACTATCTGCAGCAAAAAAGTATGAGAAAAATCCTCATGATCTTTCATAAACTACCTCTTTTCACTCCTTATAATGGCCACATTTGCATGCTTCTGACTAAAAAGCAATATTAAACAATGGAGAGGTTTGTACTTTACAAGATTAACATACAGGCAACAATAAATAAATAAATAAATTTTCTTAGTCAAAGGTCAAAGACGTGAAACAAATACAGTACACACAGGACTCTGCTCATGAAATGCAGAACTTGCTGCAATCCTGTGAAAGATCTCTGGTGCACAGTGTCACTTTTCTTTTTGAATGTTCACCATTCTCACACTGTATCACACATTTCTCATTACAGAGGAGTTACCTCTTTCAGCTGCTCCTTACGGAGTTTATATTCTCTCTTCTGGGACTCCAGGAAACTGTTCAATTCTTTTTTCTGTTGGGCCTGAATATGCTGTTGAAACTTCTTTTCTTCATTGGCCATCACTTTAGCCTACAGCAAATCCAGCAGCAAGTCAGTCGAAGTCCTGATGGATTACAGCTCATGTGCCATTTCAGCCCCAAGACCCAGAACTCATGGTAGTCACCACAATACTCACATCATCTCTGGACCAGTTCAAGTCCCAGGAGCTTGCCCTCACTCTCTCCTCATTCCTCATCCCATCAAGGCACCCAGCAGAGTCCTTCTCCAGTGCCACATTCCCTTAGCCCTATTGTTCAGCTAATCTTGCTAACAAAGTCAACACCTTATGATAAACTACATCCTTACTCAGCCCTCCACTGAGAGATCAGAGATGAACAAAGAATCAATAATAATGGCTGTAGGCAGCACCACTTCATTATCAATTATTTAAAAGCATAAAGCACCCATATCCATACACAACTAGACAGTGAACATTTAAGTGTAGCTGGCACATTTCTCCGCAGGCTAATCTGCCTCCACACCACTCGATGGCAGGCACTTATTGACAGCACAGACATGGTAAGAGAGAGGAAAACCCTCAGTGTTTTTTCTGGGGTCAGGATTCTAACATTCAGTATAATGCACTGCCATGAAGGACATACCTTTCCTCTAGTGACATTAGTGTAAGGAGGTGATGTATTAACATTTTTCTAATTAGCAATTTGCTTGGCTCCTGAAAACAAGACATGTAAGAGTCTACACTGTCATCTCGTCATCAGTGAGGGGAAGTGGACAATTCAATGTAATTAACAAACACAGGCTTGTCTGATAAACCGTAACCTCCTACCTCTTTTTCCATGGCTGCTTGGTGCTTTTTAATTAGCTTTTCCATTTCTGCAGCAAAATTGTTACGCTGTGTTTCAAGATCTTTGTCCAACCTGAGGCGATGCTCGTCCATCTCTGCCTTCAGTTTATTCTCTAATGCCATCAGTTGCTTCTGGTGCTGCCGTCTCATACGTTTATAGCCAGACATCTGCTCTCGGAGCTCAGAGTCCTGTTCATGTTCCTGCATCTGCCTTGTCACCTAGGAAGATAACCACATCGGGCCAGAGGAAGTTAATGCCGCTTAATCTGCTTTTCAGCAGTCTTCAAACCACAAAAGAAAACGATTCAGGAAAGAAATATGATTTTGTTGCAAAGAAAAGCACACATCCTAATGGCAGCAGAGTAGATTAAAAACTCAATTCTGCTGTAGAAGATAAGCTCACAAGGGCTCCAGCAGAAAAACAGTACAATTGTTATAAAGCTGGTACTAAATAATGGCCTTTTAGCCTAATACAATGAGGGTGGATATATACACACACACACACAAAAATATTCATAATATGCGTATGAAAATAAAAGCCAGCTTATTATAAATGGTTTCCTCTATTCTACTGGGCACACTGGGTTTGAGACTATTTAATACACACAAATTACATTTGCCCAGGTGTCTCATTTAAGCTTTTATTAACTGACACTAAATTATTTCAGTGATAGTATCTCAGTCGATGAGGATAGCTCACATTGTGATCAAATCCTGGAGCTCTAAGTAGTTGCAGAGCTGTGTTCAAACCACCCCCTGCTACAGAACTCTCCCAAAACAAGCCCTCCACGTACCAGCGACGCTGTGCGTATGGTAGCAAAGTGCTCTCGGTTGCGATAATGAGACTTGTGGCGAGACACTTGAGGAGGAGACTGGGGTTCTGATGCCCTTGTTCGAGGATCCGACTCCTCTCTGTAGTTTTCTTCCTCCTTATCAGCAAATATTAATGTCAGAGAATAAAGAAAATCTCGTGTTACTAAAGGTTTTTACTTTGGTCTGTTTATTTAAAAGGAAGAAAAAACATTTTACATTCGTCAGCCCTGAAACATCCTCCTGCCAATGAGCTGCATGAAGGAATATACTGCAAAAAGAGTTCTTATCTAGGACCTTTGCTCTTGGAAATTTCATTGTGAATTTCTATTACTAAGAGGAAGATTACTAATTAAAGCTGAAAATGAGAAAAAAAAAGGAAAACTGAAAGCTGAGTTAAACAGTTTACTTCAACAAAACATAAAAGCTATGAATAAGATTTTATCAAGTCAAGACAAAAACAACATCTTTGTAACTCTGAAAGACAGAGGAAGATTTTCATTACACCCACTGCAGAAATACCTCAAAGCAAATTTTAAAATTTGTCATGGTGTATTCCACATTCTTATTTTGAGTTTGTCATTCATCACACAGCGATTACTAGTTAGATATGATACACTAATTAACTCCCCGAGGAAATACCTGTGTTTTTGTTGCATATCTGGGCAAAGAACAAGACATTCTAACTACACCTATCATTAGCCATGGAAATGGTAGTGCTTTGAGCAAAGAGTGATAACCCCTCCATGGCAAGAGCAGCCCAGCTCACAGGACACTCCCCAGCCCACCTTTCATCTGGCAGAGGGAAAGCAGGGAAGTGGTTTCTGCTGCATTTCTTTTTCCATATACCTTTACTCATTAACCAAATATTCAAATCAAGTGCTGGGAAGTTGGGCTGCTGTAAACAGATTTCAGCTACTCCTGTGGGTCTTGAATTTAAGAATTCACTAACGAGGAGGTAAAAAGGGGAACACTCACATCCTGTTGTCGCACAAGGTAGTGCTGTGCAAATTAATGGCATCCACTAAGCAAATCTATTTACAACCTGCCATTCCAACTCCTCCCAACAAAGCAAACTGCTTCGGAAACAATTCAATTAGTAAAATAATTTTTAGTGAATTAACAAAATGTTAGTGAACCAACAAAAAGTTTCACAGCAACTTTCCCACGTCCCTAGTGCACATTAATATATGTGGGGCACAACAATATAACCTGCAGACAACGACTAGGGAATGGCAGCAGTTGACTTTGTGCCAACCACATTCTCTCCCACTTTATGCCTTTAAAGTTCTCCAGTAAGAATCCAGAGCTTACCGGCTTTAAATGAATGACAGAGCTGTTTGACATCACTGTATGGTCCCCCTCCATCATATCCAGCTCGCTCTTATCATCTGAGGCATCTGGAAGACTGTTAACACTACTGCTTTGGCTACTGGCACTGATAGACATACTAGGAATGGACTGATTACTTCCGACACTATTCACTGTTCCCGTCCTGCCGACACCATGATCTTGTTCCTAGGAGAAAAGAATTATAAAGAAAATTAAACCCTCATGCCAGTTGTATCTCTGGACATTACCAAACGGAACGTTCATTCCATTTCTTTCTAAAGGCATCCACCTGCCACATCATGGCATTTTTCACCCTCCAGGCATTGCCACGAAACGTTTTTCTTGTGGGATGCTGGGGAGAGAAAGAGTCAGCCTTGTCAAGATTAACTGGCTGATGTCAGATTCTTTTCAACAGTGAGCCTGTTAACAAGCTGAACTCTATCATGTATCAGCTACAGTGTGTCACCAGAAACTGTTGTGACACCAGCATCACCTGAGTGCTCAGCTGGGACCCTGCACCTCATAGGTTCTTTTCTGTACATCACAACTGCAATTCAGAGTCTCCATCTCTGCATGATGACTGCAGCACTCAACCCAAAAGAGATAAATCAATTTCCCTGATGACCTGATTTTCCTTTTTTCTTTTGTTCTTTTTTTTTAATAAATCAAGTACAAATCTCTACACCTTAGACTCAGAACAACATTCTCAGAACATATGGTTAAAACAGAGGTTAACTGCAGTTGCTAAGGAGTCCCCATGAAGCCTCAAACAGGCAAAGAAAGCAAGGATTTACAAAACTGGAAGCTGACTGTTCAAGCATGAACACATGGCACAGCTTCTTGCCAGCACTAGGCATCTACCCTGTTTGTCCTTGTTTGTGCCTTGAGGTAGCTTTATTCCAAGCACAGAGAGGGAGACAGTGTTTACAGCCAGGTGTGTAAACAGCCTCCCTGTGTTTTAGCAATATCTGAATTGTGGTTATTTAAATGACAGTCTCATTTTCTCTGGTTCAGTGATGAAATCCAGCATTTCTCTCACCTCCTCCTCCTCCTGTGTTTCCACTGCAGGGCCATTGTGGGCCTCCTGGAAGAGGAGCTTCTTCATTTTACGATACTGCAGGTTGTCCAGTTCTCTCACTGCATCCTTTGTTCTCTGAATCAGGTCTATTAACACTGTTTCAGGCCGCTCTCGGAGAACAAACATGTGCTGCAGAACACACAAATAGGTGAGTGACCTCTCATGCCTCCAATGCACATGCTTTGAGGATACAATGATGAGCTCTAGTTGGGTTTATTAGCTCTCATCCCCGCACAGGAGGAGAACACCTTCACAGCTTACACTGGCATTATTTTTAGACTTCACAATCCAGATAGATTTCAGAAGGATTGCTTTCTGATGGCAGACTTTCACCAAAAAAATAAAGGTGTGAAAAATCAGAAATGGCATTTCACATACCATGAAAACTTGGTCAGTATAAACCCAGACTTTAGAGACATGATCTACTTGTGGTTTAGTGAGGGAAGAGCAACAAATACCAGATAAAAGCTAAAGGTGCTAGACTGGCTAGTATCTTTAACCAGATGCTAATGAACTCATCAGCTAACTCTCAGCATAAAACCCTTTTCCTTGTTTAGAAAAGCTTGAGAATCAAATATTCTTTATACAGCTCTAAGTCATAAACCTGTGAACCTCAGAGCCTGGTCCTGGAACAGTTTGCCATATTCTGCTCTTCTTTTGGAGATATTCACCACATTTCTCTGCAAAGGTGGCTCCATTTTGCCAATAGGTAAAACAAGAACTGTCTGTGTATGTCAGAAGCAGCTTTTGCAGTCTCCAGATGCAATGTGCTGTGCAAGCATGAGTCATTATTAACATCACCACTACTTTCATTTTGTTCCTTTGGAGAACTGCATTGCTGTTTCCAACAAGGCACATTCCCTACCTGTCCCTGTAAAGTGGCATGCAGCTGTTTCAGACTATAGTAATGGAAGGAATAAATTCCCAAACGTTTCATTTCCATCAATGTTCTCTTTAATTGCAGCACATTGCTCAAAATAAAACCAATCTGCAGAATTCTGAAATGGCAGGACTACACACCCACACCGAAACCTTTCCTGGATAATTGCATTTACTTTCTGAATAGACAGTTTTCAAAGAGGCACAAGTCCTCAGAGCCATTTTTAGGTAAAAACATGCAAAAAGGTGCTGATAAAACCTTCACAAATAGCATCCATTTCTCTGCAATGCAAAAATTTTGGAAAAACACTGTTTAGTAGAAACAGGGCCAGGATAAAAAGAAACCCAAAATGTCACAAGCACTGTAAAGAGAATGACAAGTTAGCAAAATTCTGAATGCCACCTGATGCCACAAAGGAAATCCATCAAAGTCAAACAAAAAAGCAGCTCCAACACCTAACTTCTATGCAAGTTCTGTTCACTCAGGAACATGTCAGCCTTTTGCAACAATCCACCCCACTGGCTTTGTCTCCAGACTAGAGCAAGCATAGCCAAGTACCTGCAGTATTCAGGAGCACAAATGAAGAATTAAAAAAAGAAGCTAAGGAATAAAGCAAGAAAAAGCCTGTGGACTGCTGAGGTTTATTCATGTCAAGGAAAAATATGGGGAGGAAAAACTTTTCTTTCATCCCTTTTCCCCAAGGATACTCTTAGAAGAGTGGATTTCAGGTCTGTGTAAAAGCACATTGGAGTGTATATAGCATAGAATACAGAGGGAAGTAACAAAAGGTGTTTGTTAGCGAATGCATGGCAGCTCTGTCAGGATTAATTATAATCACTGGAATGATTGAGTTTAGAAACTGAAACTCTCGACAAGTTGATGGTCATCCAGTGTCACTTGGTGGAATGACCTTTTATGGTAACTCCAAGGCTGGCTTGGAAAATCACCTAGGGAACACTCTGAGACACTGCAGAGGAGCAGAAAAGCCAGGACTGCCAGCTCAGTACACCCCCCAGCACTCCCAGCTCAAGGGTGTTCAGGCACAGAGAGCATCATTAACCATAACCTTGTACAGCGAGTGACAGAGATCATCATCACATCATCATCATGGCCCCCTTTTAATACCATGTGGAAAACAGAAAGGACAAGTAAGCCAACCTTCAGAAGCTCCTCTGATGTAGGCCTGTCTTGAGGAATTTTCTGGAGGCAAGAATCTACAAAGTTTCGAAAATAATCAGACCTGTGACAAGAGAGGAAAAAAAGAAAATCCACCTGAGTTAATGACCCAGTTTAATTCATTAAGGAATCAAGATACTCACATATGGGTGCTCCTAGCAGAAAAAATGGGGAGAAACCACACAGACACAGTACTTCATCCTACAGGCTCTGACATCCCTAGTCAAGCCAAAGCCCACTGCTATCAGTAGTCAGATCCCTTTAACCTCAGCTTCCAGACACGATGTTTCAGCTGAAGAACGCAAAAACATGGGCCAATTCAAGAGGAAGGAGAGTTTCATATGAAGACAGACACCCATACAGTCCAGGGTGAGCATCAACCCCATCCAATTCTACACTGCACAAACTCTCAAGTTCTAACCAGAGCCCCTGTCCTGTTCCACCTCTGTGTGCAGGTGTTTCATCCAAAAACAATACTAAAGCACAATTCCAAAAATGCCTTTGGCCCGCCAGACTTAACTTTACACTACTGTGCAATTTGTCACCAGTAAGACTTAAAGTCAGGATTTGTTTATTAACTTCCCTCCTTCTATAAGCTAAAGGTCTGTATTTTGCCCCTTCTTTCTCTGAACACAGGTTTTCAGAAGGGTGGGATTATACCCCCAAACCAGTAGCACATCAGTTGTACAAGTTTTTCTTTCCACCCTCACCACTCCCACCACTCCAATTTTTCAGTAAATTAAATTATTGCCTATTTTGGTCAGAAAAAAGCATTAAATGAGCTGAATGTTTTGTCAAGCACCAGTGTGCTTAACCAGAAAATCTCAGAAGTTGAAAAATATTTCTAAAAATAAGGTACAATATATTATGTTAGAGGCCTAGGACTATGGCTCAGTAAACTGTAATTAGGAAGTTTTTAACTTTTGAAATTAGTTTACTGTATTTGCTCTTTTCAAAGGACAGCTGTTGAGGCTGGAAGGCACAAAACGTTACTACTGTGCTTTATTCTTCTGAAGTTTATGCAACAGACACTTGCCACACACAAGCTGTGTCTTCATCTTGCAAAGCAATACTTCAACGAAACAAGATTTAGAAATTGACAGTGTGGTTTGTGATAAAAAAAGCCACTAAAACCCACAGTTTTGGCTAGCTTGGGAGCTTCAAAAGTTTACTGACCCATGAACAGAATTTTTTACAGGATCTTATGTTCTTCCAGCAGCAAGTCCTGTTCCTACTACACTGTAGAGTCTCAACTGTATATTTAGCAATTGGTCAATTTTGTATATGAAATGTATAGTGAATCTAATGAGAACCTTCCAGCTCACATCCTCCCAACAGGACTCCAGCCATTTCAAGAACTCAGCATGACAAAGCACTCCATTTACAGCAATTCCCTACAACATTCCTCCCTCAGCAATACTCACCATTCATTAGACTGTAGAGTAGGGGATTCATTCTGCGCTATGTGATATAAGGCACTCATTGCGTTCATGTTAAACAAAGGAGGCTTCCTTTCCGCTGCACACAAGAGAAAAGAAGTTTTATACAGGGAGATAGTCTCATGTTGTTGCTCTTTTTGTTTGTTTTTTTTTTTTTTAGTTTACATCCCTTTAAAAAGAAAACCACATCAGCAAAATCCCTACTGCCTGAACATGGAACCCCAAACCAACCCTACCCTGCAATCAGACAAATATGTTGGCATATGTCCTGTGCCACTGCAGAAGATGAAAGCCCTTTGAAGATCAAATGCCTTGTCCTCTCAAGCTTTTAAATTACGTGGTTTATCATAGTTGAGTTCTCTGACTCATTGTAATGTACTAAAATAGGAGTAAGTTAACAGTAAGTTCTATACTCGGTGTTTAGCCACTAAACATTCTTGGTTTCACACACCCCCCCCTTCCTTTTTTTTTAATCTACAGTTGCTAAAAAGCTAAGAAATATTTATTTCTAGCAGGACAGCAGTGATAAAGTAAAAGCTGGTTACAAGAACCATCAAATCACACTTAACTGACTAAGCACATGGGCAGGAAGTCAGCAACAGGCCAACTCTTTATACTATTTTGAGAGTTGCCTTCTCTTTGGCTCTTCTCTCTTTAAAGCT
The DNA here is from genome assembly GCA_013400975.1 of Atrichornis clamosus. Lineage (NCBI taxonomy): Eukaryota > Metazoa > Chordata > Aves > Passeriformes > Menuridae > Atrichornis > Atrichornis clamosus. The sequence continues at coordinate 41,999 of WBMZ01008119.1, read as the reverse complement.
TGTGTTACTCTTATAGACTGACACAGCATGAAAGCTTAATGAGGAAGGAGATGATCTCACTGTAACAACAAAATTGAAGCTTCATCAGAATGTTTATGGGGTAAACTTATAAAGCTCAGCCTCACCATAAACATTCCAGAGAAGCTGGTCAGGCCATGGGGACGTTCTTATACTAGTAAAAATGCAACAGAAAACTTTCCTTCCCAAAAAAAAAAAACAAATAAGGCAAAAAATAACACTAGTTTTCTTATTCTGCTCCTCAGTTTTGAGTCAAATGGTAGCAGTGAACTATGGATCAGAGATCATGGTTCACTCATGGCTGTGGCAGGATGGACTAAGCCCTACGAATTCCTCAGAATGCGTAAATTGAGGAGTTAAGTCTTTCCTCAAATGTAGCACTTTACCTTCTCTAATCTGTCAGATAACTAGTTGCTGCTATCAAGGATCTGACTGATTATTCATTAAACTATATTAACTGACTGCTCTCTCCAGCGTTTTTCTTCTTGGCTCACCTGAATAAAATAGAAATCTTCCAGAAACCCTGAAACTGAGCCCTCAATAAGACCATTTCTAAGACTAAGCGATAATTTGAGAAGACTACTAGACATCTCATTTTTCTGCTGCCTTCCCAAGCAGAAGGGGGAAGGCAACTTTACTCAAAGCAACACAACCAAGCCAGGCACACCGACCCAGCCTACACTGCTCTGCTGTCCTGACCTAGTCTCACCTCCCACCACGCCAGCAGCCGGTAGACGAAGCCCAACACGCTTCATCCTGCAGGAACGCGGCGTGCAGGACTCCCGGGGGTGTGGTGGCCATGAGCTCACTGCATTCCTGGAGCCCTGCAGCCTGCCAAGTCTCCTTACTCCACTCGGAGCAGGATTCTGTCATGACAGTCACACCCCTTCAACTTTATATTGGCAACAAAAAAACCCCCAAAACTCTGCTCTGAAGAAAGAATCTATTTCGCGTCCTGGAAGAAAATGAAGTTGACAGTTTGGAATGCCAGACAGCATTTTTAGCTAAACTGTGCAGTTCACATGGATTAGTGTGTTCCTGAGAGCTCTCACTGCCTGGCTGGGCTGCTCCTCCACTGAGGTCAGGTTGGAATACGAGCAATCAGATCTGACAAGGATGGGAGGACAGCCTCAGGTGCATGGGAACAGTGGCGTGCATGGTGTGCCGCAGCGAAGGTGTTTTTGTTCCATGAAAACACGACGTGTTAAATTTAAACAGAATGCCATACTAACAATGCCCTTTTAAAGTGTCATTCTGCTTTAAAGAGTCTGTTCTAATGGCAATGCCATAATTTCTTTAGGGTTTGAGTTTCAGGTTACCACTTCAAAATTGGATTATTCTGTATCTTTTTCTTTAGAAAAGAAAAAGATCTGTTCACAAGTGACAACACACACTGAGTACAGCTTTGAACTTGTCCACTTCTCCAGAACTTCATTACTGCAGAACTTCTTAATGTATCTTAAATTTTCATGGAAACAGTACCAACTTATAGCATGAAATATATTTCCACACTGGTACATTTAATGGTTCACTAAAGCTGTTCAGCAATAGACCGGTTTTCAGTTCAGAAGTTAACTGCCTCTCCCACAGAATGTGAACACCGTTAGTGATACTGCCTGGCTACTCTCCTTGTCTATATAACTCTTTTTCTTCAGGTAATGAAAACACCAGTTCAATAAACATCAAATTGGAGACTTGGTCTTGAATTCTAGAGAGCACATTTAGCTCTTTTCTCTACAACTCAGGTACCAGAGAAAACGGGACAAGGAAGGGAGCACAAAATCCTCTGTGATTCAGCTAAGTTCTGGGTATTAAATAATTATATTTTATTATTTTTCAGGGAAATAACTTACCTAACTCAATACAGGTAATTCCAAGAGACCAAACATCTACTTTGCCATCATACTGCCCTTCATCCATGGCTAAAATCACTTCTGGGGCCATCCTAAGGAAGGAAATTAGTGCTCATAAATGGGCCATGGAACACATTACCTCTGTCAGTATGAAATAGGCTGTTTCACTGATTTCAGCTACCATAAACAAGTAATTCCCCAAGCTATCAAGCATAACCATGGGATACTGGGAACAAAGACCAGGCACCCACATTAGTGCAAGCCTGCAGAGGCTGCATTATGTTCTCCTGTGCTTTGCCCAGCTCTCCATTTATGAGTATCACCACCTTCTCACCCTCCCACATTTCCGAAAGTTTAGCTGGCTGACCAACTCTGGTGAAATAATTATAGCATGCAGTTGTGTAAACACCACAGATTAGGTGTAAGAGATCAAAAGCATACAAGGGATCTGCAAAGGGGTTGGTTCAATGAACCTGGTCTTTCCTATGAAAGAAAAAACACTTCAGTTATTTCAACAACCAGACGCGGTGAGAATACACGAATTGTTTAAACCACTGGGGGGAATGATTAAAATATATTACAGATGATTCAATCCCACCTCTACCACTTAGGTCACTCTAAGTAGAACTGCAAAGTATTTTTATTACTTCTTGTGAACTACAAATACAGGGATACACAATTTCTCGGAACTCAGAGCCTACTTACTATTTTACATGGTTTTTTTTTTTTTACGAAGTACATTTTATCATTACCACAATGGAAAGATTACAGAGCGAGCTCCGATAAGCCCAAGCATATTAAACAGCCAATACGTGATGCTTTCACTTCACAAAGCCAGAAATAAGCAAAATTCTTGGCTTACCAATATGGCGTCCCCACAAATGAGTTGGCAGGAGATGCTATGGAAGCAGACCCAAAGTCAGCAAGTTTCACCTGTCCTGGCTCTGTCAGCAGGATGTTCCCCGCCTTGATATCTCTGGTTATAGAATACAAGTGTCAGTATCAATCCTCTCCAAAGAAGAAAACCTTCTATTGGAAAGACTTCAAAACACACCAGTATTCACATATTCAAGCTGCATTTCACTTGCATTTCCTCCCAATACAAAATCTTTTACCATTAGGTTAATTGCTTAACGTAGCCCTTGATTTTGGAATCTTTTGTCTAAATGTTAGTCTTAATGCTTGCCTTAAAAATGAACTTAAAATGGCACAACAGGATAAGCTTCTTACACAGTTCAGCAAAATCTTCTGAATCAAATATGTTCTTTATCAATGTTTCTTTACAAGACCTAACAATGTTAACTATTTAAATTCTTCATCCTACTAAAATGCAGCAGCTACTTCAAACACAAAGAGCATTTGCAGACCAAACTTCCCGTGTGCTTCTCAACATGTGTGTTGGTGTAAAACTGATTTTTCAAGACTTAGTGCTCCCCCTGACACAGCATTCTTGGCCTTGCAGTTCCTACAAGCTATTTGGGTGCACTTGCTATTCACTGCTTCAGGGACAATCAGCACTGGATCAAGGACTGAAAATCTGAGCAGATTTGAAGGAATTCTGCAGAAATTATGAACACCAGCTGTAAGAGACAGTGCATGTGCAGGCACAGAGCTGGCAGTGTTTAGACTACTACAAATCACTTGTTTGGGAGTGTACGGATACTGTGAAAAGAAAATCTCTGCTTACAATATTGAATTTGGGATAGAGGGGACACAATCGACAAAATAAATTACCTGTTAAGTGTGTAAGAGACAGCAAAAGTATAACCACTTACCTATGGATCATATTGTGAGAATGCAAGTATGCTAATCCCTGGAGAGCACCATGGGTAATTGCTGCTATTTCCACTTCTTGCAATGGCTTTTTATGAACTTAAGGAAAGAATTTATGTGAAATTCAATATTACAGAAGACAATACTATTTGCAGCATGCAAGTGAGTACTGTTAACAATGTAAACAGAAACGCTAACAGTTCATTTTCACTAGGTTCAGTATGAGAAGCAAATGTTAAAATAGTTCACAGAGTACATTCTATAATCAGATGCAATCTTCTAACTGTAAACCAGCAGCTATTTACTACCAAGCAGACCAATCTCCAACCATAAACTATATTCCTGACAGTTCTGTGACCATTCTCCCAAATAACTATTCAAGACTCAATACCCAGTTTTCTATTAATGAAGCTAAACCTCAAATCCCAGAATTTTATAACAATTCACACACGAATAAACTGTAGCAATGGAGATGAGACTCTGGCAGTTCAGCTTTTTGTCCTGAAATAATGCTGGCAAGGAAAGGAACAACTTACTGGCCACACATACATCTTCAAGGACAGTTCACTATAAGAAGCCTGATAGAAAAATGACCATTTAACAAAAGACCTCATCAAGCAAAACCCTAATACTGCTGCAGTGCTATTTTAGTCAACAGGCCTACAGTTGTTCGTAAACATTAGGATTAACAGAAGGGTTTTCAGAAGTAAATCTTGAACTGTCATGGCAGGAGAACCTAAACTCAGAAGAAAACCAACACCTGACTGATGAATTTAACTCTTTATGAATCAATGAGAAACTAAGCACCTAGAAAAGCCAATATTGCACAGAAAAACCACTACAACCATGCAAGAGTTTGACAAACTGTGCCTGTTCAACTCTGGCCTCAAATAAAACTATATACTCAAGGACAATTCTGTGATGCTGTAACCTCCCAGTTCAGTACTCTACTTCTGACTTCCCATCAAATAAACATGCATGACTTACCTTCTAGTAAGTCTGATGCTGATCCTAAACAATATTCCATAACAAGCTGTATAGGAAAAAATCAAAGTAGTTAGAAAACCTCTAATAGTAAATGTATGTTTTCTAGACTAGAAATCTAGAACTTATCCTTATACCATAAGCCCCATCCCAGCACTGTCACACTGACCCCTCACACAAGTACAGCTCTAAGTGGAATTAGGCATAACCCTTCTGTGTGAGATACCAAGCCACACCACTTGTAAAGAGGCAAAAGCACATTCGTAACCAGTTAGGTATTGTATTACATATCATATTTTACATGCACATACTTAACAGGAATGTTAAATTGCACTTAACAAGCTTATCAAAGTATTAAAGGGCTATTTAGGGATTTACTTAAGATTCTGTCCCAGTCAGATTTCAAAAAGAGAAACTAAAACTTTGCCCTACAGATTTATTGAAGCTAATTCACAGACAGTACGTACAACTTAAACTAGCAGCTCAATAATATGATTTCTTTAGTATATTGCACTACAAAACTGCATCAGTGATGGGTGCACATTATTTCAAATACTCAGTCCATCGAGCTAAATACACTAGAACAGCAACATTTACTCTAAGTGAAAGGGAAAATGTCCCTAAATATTGGTTCCAAAAAGTACATTCAGTTTTGCTGAGCACCTGTAAGGCCCTTGGCTATACTCATCTGAGTCTGTGCAACACCAGCGCTCAGGTGCCTTCCCGAAATCCAGCTGGAGAGGTTTTGAAGCACCTTTAACCGAGGCAAGAGAAGTGCAGAGCAGCAGATGCTTACCCATGCTGTATGCTCCCGCAGATAGCAGCCTTTGTATTCTATACTGTTAGGGTGTTTTATTCTTTGGAGGAACTTGACTTCCTTAATAATATCCTGCCATTTCTGTAGAGAATAAAAGGAATAGAAAGGCTTTGTGAAACTGTTACCTTTTTTTCCAGTTGTTGTTAAGTTAGTATGTCATTTAATTGTTTTAAAAGGCAAAACTATCTCAAGGTTCCAAATCAAAATAAGTTTGTATCAACATCATGATGTTCACTGCTTAACTCCTCAACAGGCCTACAAAGTAAGTTGCTGATCCATTAGGCTGTATGTAAGGATCTTTCATCAATGTAATACTTTATACATGTTTATCAGTATATCTTATGCACACTTAATATCTGAGCAAATCCTCAAAAAAGAAGTGATCCTCTATTAGGGATACCATTTGTCAAATCAAACAGACAACCCACACTGAAAGAGATGTGGGTGATAAGTGTCCTTCAGCAGGACCAGTTGTCTCTCTCAATTCTTATAACTATAAAGACGGACCCCTACAAGTCACTCTATTACACTGGATGAGGCACCCTTTATCAGCTGCCAACTATCTGACTACATTCTTGATAATGTTTCTCTATTACTAGTTTGATCTTTACAAGGATCAATTTACAACGAGTTACCTACTAGATAAGGGAATGGTTCTGCAGCAGAAAAAATATAAACAGATAAAACAAAGCCAGGTTTATAATAAGGGGAGCTCTGCCAGTGCAACTTTAAAGTACAGAAGAGGCCAAAATGTCAAGTGTGTGCCTAGACAATGACAAGGCTCCCCTCCAAGACCTCCAAGTCCCCCCATGTGCTGTACATCCACATCTCCTCAGGCAAGAAAGGTAAAAACTTGTGAGTGCAACAGCGAAACTACAACTTCCAGAAAATATTTTCAAAACCAAATGCAGTAGCTGAAACCATTTAAGTATGCAGGCATCAAAACAAGAGTGTTGACACTGCAAATGTTTTTGAGCAAGAGTATCTCAGTTCTGGAGTTAACCAGAGGTAGAGAAACTTCACCAACACCAAAAGGTTCAAAAGCTGTTTTCCAGGTCCTGTTAATCTCTCAGCACACTCTTCCTCAGGCATTGGTATGTGGATATGATTTACAGAGGGACAGAGGGCCCGTCTACCCTAAGGCTTTGGAAAACATGTGCAAAACCCAAATCCTCCTCAATAAAAATTTTAGGGTTAGAGAAACGCACAAAACCAGGGAACATGGAAGCCACAACCAAGGCAGCTGATTGACTAAGTTAAGCATTTCTCAACACCAGAAATGCCATGGGAATGACACAGTGCAGCTTTACTAATGTGAACTCTCTCACTGACACCGGAATGACTTTGTTGCCTTTTACCTTCAGCCTCAAAGGCTTTGGGGTACTAAGCAATAAAAGTCAAACCAAGAAAGCACCATGCTAAACTTCTACATTGGGAAGAGACAAGTGATATATTATTCAAGAAGTATTCATGATTTCCTGCATAAAAAAAAGCACCAAGATCACATTAAGAGCACAGTACCACATTTTTCAAAGCTTTAAAAGTTATTTTTAGTATAAAATATGACCTTATTTGAGAGAATAATTGTTCCCACTAATGATAAAATCTTATTATGAAACGAAAGTAAATATAAATGATACCAGAATGCCCTTAATCAATTTTCTTTACATAGGCTAGATGATAACTCTAGCAAACTTCTGAACAAAACAAATAAAAATGGAAGTAAAATAGAAAGTGCTTTAATCCTGGTCTTATTACTTTCTTCAAAATAAAGAAACATACGCATTGAAGACAAACAAAAGCTATTTCTGAAGCATGCACAGTTTGTTTCATTCATGTGAATAGAGTATTTATAGCTCACAGTAATTAAAACAGTAGGACAAGTAGCAAGTACAAATTATTCTTTCATCAGTACACAGTTAAACAAGTCACCGCAGTGACAAAACAGAAACAGGCATAGCAAATTTAACTCTGAAGCAAGAACTTAGGACTACTGGAGAGACACTGCCACCTCTACCTCCTCCACACACACAGAGGAAGGAATAGTTCAGCTCCTTGGAGTGCAGATGATCGATACACAAAAGGCAGGCACAGAAAGCAGCACGCTGTTAGTCAAACTCATCGGAGCAAGACTGCTGCTAAGATTGGAATATAGAGAATGGAGGGAGGGAACCATAAATGCCATGGACAACACGCTTACAATAAATACTTCTGTTGAAAAATCATGCCACGATTGGATAGATGTTATTTACCAGAAATAATACCAAATCAGCTGCTCATGTCATCTTGGGCTTTTCAAGAATCTGCATTAGCACTTAAACAGTTCAAGTATAAAATCAACTATCTCTGCTAAGCATCCTAGGGAAAGGAGACACATCTGGGGTGGCCATGAAAACACTCAATCTCTAAATCTCAGAGGCCCACTTCTACAGACCCCTCTGCAAAGACTGCCTTAATCCCTGGCTCTGGCAGTTCTTCTGGAATTACACTGCTGTTCAGATTTTCACACTCATTCATTCACTGCTGGTTTGCCTTTGTTTCAGCTGCTCACAAGCACAGTCATTCCAGGGAAGGATGTGTTCTGCCTCACTACTTTGTACAAGCAAGCCTCCCTCTGAAGCTCTCACTACTGCATCCATTCCTATTATTCCTTTGTCCAGGAAGCAACATGACTTTTTGGAAAGGTATTTAAAATGGAACATTTAAGGGCAATACGACACTAACAAACCATAATTTTTAATTTTCATTTTTCCTTTCTACACATTTATGTGGTCCCAGAGTCCTTTGTGTCTGGAAGAAGAGAGTCCTACCCATCTTTTCCAGGAGCAGATTAGACAGAAATAAACGGTGAACAGCAAACAAATTTGTTTTGTACCCTTATTCACCTTTGTAGTTATAGAGAAGATTTCTCCTGCAGGAACCCAAGTGAATTAAAATCATCCCATACAGTAGTATTTGCAATGATCAAGGTTTAATATACATGTTCTACGTACCTCATTGGACTGCTTCCCACTATATGACATTTTCTTGATGGCCACCACTTCATTGGTGCGCACATCACGTGCCTGCAACAGGAAAACATGATCCATCAGTTTCTTCAGGCCCCAACTTTCCATAAGATGCAAACCACACATAGTAATAAAATAATCTTTATCCCTTAGTTAACTTTTGCAGAGTGTTAAAGTAAAATATCTTCCAAGGGGTGTGACTGCTGCAATTGGTAGAAATTTCTTTCCAAAGTGAAAGATCACCCTCCTGTCTGTGACCCAAGGTGTGACATTTTTCCATGCTCAGCATTCAGCAAGTCTCCGCAGGAATCGAGGACTGTGACTTCTAAACTAAAAATCACAGCTAATAAAAGCAGCTCTGATTCAAGTAGAAGGGATTTTCCCTAAAACAACTCCTCTCCCTGCCCAGGTCCATTCCACAAAGAAAGCAGGGCTCAGTCCCCTAGTGCCATTCAAACCATAAGGAAAGATGTCACATGATGCTCTGGAGATACCTGCTCCAGACACTGGTGGCTTTCTCCCCAGTGCTCCCAAAAATTAGCCTTTGTGTTTTAAAGGAAGGCAGATGATACAGGGAGAGATGGCAGCAACCCAAGTGACCCATCTCCAGATGAGACTTTAACTTTTGAGTCCCATAGTATTGTTATTTACACTGCACCGTAAATGTACATAGTTTTTCACACTTCAAAGGCAAACTTCCTGACTTCAGACAGCAACAATGCAAGGCAAGAACTAGACAAGAGGCTTTGTTTAATTCTGCACCAAAGCAAGGGCTCATTCTCCCTGGCAAGAGAAGAGGCAGCACCTCGCATGAAGGAGGGCTCCAGACAAGACCCCAGATTTCCTCTGTTAAAGATTTCAACAGCACGGGAGGGTGGTGGAGGAAAAGACCTCTGAGTCTCTCTGATAATAATAATAATAAACTTGGACATAAAGCCAAATGATATAAATCAGAATAATGTGTACCACAGCATTCACTGATGACTGATGAAAATGCTGATTTTTAATGTATTTGTACTATCAAGCACAGCCTACCAGAACATGGATTAATGAAGTACCAGGGCTCTGCCTTTTGTAAAAAGGTTTTCCACTCATGTTTTAATTCTGCTGTTCATTAAAGAGATTCCCAGAATTCCCTGTCGGTCTTTATTTCAACCGGTTATGATAAGCTTGAACCAATACTATTTTTACTTTTCTTTCTGTTTGAGGGGATCTCACTGATATTACCTGTAAGGCTGGGCAGAGGAAAACTATTTTTGTTGTTTGACACAAAAAAGGTAGAATAAAATTCTGACTTCTAGATCTTTACTAATTAGAGACAATCTCTGAAACCTTCAAATGGGTGAAGAACTGCCAATAAAACAGGCAAGCAAAATACTACAGTGGAGCAGAAGGAACCCAGCTCTAACAAAAGAGAGTGGGTTATTCTTCTGCTCCATCTGCAGTGTTCCAGTGTAGTAGGTTTCCTGTGTCAAGCAAAAGCTATTATTACACTGCAGAGCAGGGAGTAGGGTAAGGATAATACCAAAAATGATTCAGAGGTGCCAGACTTGCAGTTTCTAAGAAACTAAAACCATGAGGTGAACCAGCAAAATTCATGTCAATTATGACAGAAAAAAACCCCCAAGTTTCTGCCATTGCAGGTTGCAACAGAAACAAAGAGACAGGAGTAAGATCAATATATCACCCATTGCTGGGATCACTGCTAAAAGGGAATGAAGGTAGGTACAGCTAACAATGAAACACTAAATATTCAGAGAAAGGGAGATTTCAAGATTATCTGGATTTTCTATTGGATAATTATCCCTGCATCTATTTATCAACCATTTTTTTTCGTGCAGGCTGTATGCAATGAAAGCAGCATGGTGAGATGATGCTTTGCATCAGAAAACCTAAACAAGCAACACCTGAGAGTTTGCTGAACACCTACAGTCCTAGAGAGGGAGAACTGTCCTGGCTGATACCCCAGGAATATTAAAATCATGGAGTTTCATTTGCTCTTTTTAGTTTCCCTGTGATCTTGAATAATTGAAAAGGCAGCTCCTAGACAAAAGCCAGGAGGATGTACAAAGCCAGCTCACTTAAACCATGTAAATGAACAAGGCTTGTTTTATGGCAGACATATATGCACATATATCCTGCTTTCCTCAAAAAAATGCACACAAAGGATCAACATCTGGTGACCAGAGTAACTTCAGCATTGATACAGGCAACGTATGCACAAAGAAAAAGTGGAGTATGCCACTGGCTTCAGTAATATTATTTTAAGTAGTTATTAACTATAATCCAATATTATATTAATTAGAGGAAGTTTAATTGTTTGCAGCAGCAGAATCAAAATCTTGTTAAAGAAACTTAAGAGAAGTTTTTTCTCTAGCTTTACAGAGGAGTCAAGTACCCAAGACACAGGCTCCCTTATGTTTTACTTCTTCATGCTTATTTAATTCACATTAAAATTCCGTCTCCATGCTGTCTCTCTCATCTTTAGGGCTTCTATTTGAAGGATGGGGTACATTGCGTGGAACAGTTTCAGATTCAAGATCTCACGGAAGTTACAGGTTAAAACTTCCTAACACAGAAACAGCAACAGTGTACCTTTATCAGAAACTCTCTCTTGACAAAAATAAAGCTGCCAAATGGGCTGGAGTTGTGTGATGCACTGCTTACACTTGATTTTTTGCAAGTGCCAAATCAGAGGTACTTTTTGACAGGGAAGTACAATCCAAATACCAGCAAGTAATTGCACTCTAGAGTGAGTAAATACCGATCTATAATGAACTGGTGATTTAAAAAATGGTGGGGGAAAAAGAGAAAGGATCGGCAAGAAATTAATGGCCTCTGACTTGCAATTGCTTCAGAGAAGGAGCTGGTAATGGGCCATCAGCCCTTACACAAGACAAAGTTCAGGCAGGCTACAAATGCTCCATGGCAGCTTCCTGCAGGTGTTTGGGAATGCTGTCTGCATCCAGCTCTCATGTTTCCTGGAGCTGCACTATGGCTTTCCATACCTGTGTGGTCCATGCATGCCTCTCTGTAAGACACTGTGTTCCCAAAAAACTTCAGTAATATTTCTTCAATAATATTTCCACATAGCAGGAAGACAGATTTGTCAGTTCCCTCCTTTTATAGTCACTCTTTAACCAAAGTGAGTAAACGAGGTGAATTTAAGGCCGCAGGTGAGTACTGTTTCATAAGAAAACACTTCCTCCCCCAGATCTGTTCCCAGACAGTGGTGGCTCATAGTTTTAAACAGGGAACAAAATTAAGAAGCTCTTCCTAATTAGTTCATCTGTGCTGCATTACATTTGTGCTGGAAGGTTCCCAACATGGTCTGCTGCAATTATTAACACTGAATAGGCATCTCATAAAATAGTGACACAAATGGCTTTCTGAAGGAAAATTGGCAGGTTTGGCCACACCTCCTATAATTATAAACGTGAAAAGGTTTTCTGAGGAAAGCGTTTTTTTAATGAAGGTCTCACAGTATTTGGTTGACACACAGCAACCTGCACTGAGGTTATCGTGAGGATCCCACTGCCACTTGAGCTATACAAGCAGCCTGGAAAAAATTCTGCTGTCCAGACGTTCATGTCAAGTAAGTTTTATGCAGATGGATACTGGGATTCCTGCCTGCAGTAGGAATGGATGTGACAGGACAAATGACAACAAAAGCACCAACACTCAGGTGTCAAACATAAAGAACGGCTTTAAGGGAGCCTGGGGGAATGCACAAAGGGAGAGAGAAGTCAATTTCTCTCAAGGAACAGGAGGTGATAAGGAGGTGATCACACCAAGAGAACTGCATTGCCAGTCAGAATTGATGGAGCAGAAACCCATGTTTTAATTTGCACATAAATCCCTGCTCACAACACAACAATGCACCTAAAATCACTGGGCAAGAACCAAACTTCCAGGGGTTTTTTTCAGTTTGTATGCAAACATCTTAAAGATACGACAGCTTTGTGGATTGACTGACACCATACAGACACACAAAAAACCCATCTCTGCCCCAAACACCATATAAAAAGAGTAACAGTACTTTCTTTTCCTCAATATGTTCAAAATAGTCCGCATCTGCAGTTTAAAGAGACACAGCTAAAATTCGCAAGTCATGGGGCTACTTACAAAATAAACTGCTCCGAAGCTTCCATGGCCAATCTCTCGGAGATCTGTGAAGAGCTTTTCTGGATCTTCTTTGAAGAAGAGCTCTGCAATTTCGGGGTCCTTCAGGCTGCCCGCTCGGCTGGTTGATGGCATCCTGCTGGGCAGTCAGCCGACCGACTATCTGGGTTTAAAGTGCTGCTTCAACCCTTGGCTCATCTGTATGAATGGAGCCTCTTCAGCATGGATTACTGCAAGAAAAAGATTGCAATCCTTCACTGATTATCCTCTGCTCAAAGAGCCAGAGAACAAGCCACAGCAAAGCAGCTTCCCCTTCCTCCAGAGCAAGCAGTCCTGGTGCGTGAAGCAACATACTCGGTGTGCTGGGATAATGTCACAGCCACACTGTGACACCATTCAAGCAGTTCTCCAAAACAGAAACCAAAATCAAAACACAAAATGAGGCGCATTCCACGCCTCAGCATCTGCTCATTCACCTGCAGAGCAACCACAGAATCTCTGACCTACAGCGATAACCAGTGAATCCATCCTACCATGACACCCTCCCTCTGAAAAGTTACACCCACTGTGTTCTGAAGAATTATTTGGACTTTGTGATGTCTATCACAAAGTGTCTGTTCCTCAGAGGTCTACTTGCAATCCCCTCCTTCAGAGGAACAACATCCAGGACAGGAGATACCCGACTCCACATACGACGCACGTCCTTCTGCTCTACTTCAGCAGAGAGAAACACACATTTTAATTGTGGTGGCACATGAGACAATGGACAATAGTTCATTGGCAAACAGTTTCTTCAGAGGAACTTGCAACTTCAGGCACAACTGGGAATGTATGAAATACTATCTGTCTGCACCATGAGTTTGCTTTCATTTACTCCAAGTTTCGTGTCTTGGAATCTACCCAGAATAAAAGTAAACTGCTAAGTTGTGCTAAAATTTCACTGTATCTTTACAACAGGTGATGCCAAACAACCACTACAAGTAAAATGCTCTTTTTTTTCCTATTAAAGGAAGGTATTGGGATTTCCTATCAAATCCCTGTAAATTGTCACCAATAAAAACAATTAAGTCACTGGCAAACAGTTAATCACACATTTCACTTCTTTCCAAAAAAATCTGTCTGGCCAAGACTTGTTCTTTTTTAATCTAATTTTGTATCTCAAATTTGTTTTTTAAAAAAGTTGGGGGTTTACTTCCATTATGAAAAAGTGAAAGACAACAAAACTGAGTTTAACTAGCATACCAGAAGGCCCTGTCTATTACTCCTCCTTTTCTGGACACTATAAACTCCACCTTTCTCCAAGACTCTAGACCATCAATGAATCATTTGTTTTCCACTCCCTGCAGAGCAATTCCTACAAGGATGGAAAAAGACACACTCCTGCATGTTTGTGCTCAGTGGTTCTCTTCTCTAGAGAGTTGCAGCACGTGAAAGTGCCACAGCCTGCCTGCTCCTTGTTAGAGACTTCCCAGCATTGCTGCAGAGCCTGGCTGCCAGACACAGCCAAGATGAATATGGCTGTAAAACTCCACAAGAGTCTCCAGTTTTTCTGATGAAGACATACATGCGAGAGAGAACACATGGATGGGAAGCAAAATCCAGCATTTTCATCATTTTCCTCCAAGCAGTCAGCATTCAAAGAGATCTATAATGCAACCCAGAACGTGTTTCTGTGATAGCCCGCTCTCAGGGGCTAAGGAAAAGCTGGCACTCAAATCCCAGTGGTGGATCAAGTAGAAAAACATATATATATATACATACACACACACATATATATATATACATATATATACACACATACACATAGAGAAAACATGCAGCTGCTCACAACTCTGCCATACTGCACTGGTAAGCACACACACATTTCCCATCGATGCAGGATCACTGCAGGAGCCTTGGAAGCAACCAGCATCTGCACACAGCTGCCAGTGAGGCCGGGTGGGATGCACAGGAACGGGACTGTGATATCCCCACCTTTCCTTGCATAACACAGTAACTAATACTGTGTGGGAAGGGAGGGAAATAATTAGCTCCAGCTCAGCCCATACCTGAAGCACACTACATTTATGAAAGCTGGAGGAAAAGTGGGGGGTTATTTTTCTTTCTTTCTTATAAATCAACAATATTCCACTTGACTCCAGCTCTAGCAAGCACATAACACTGAAAGACAACTGTTTCACATTTACAGCCCCCAACAAAACAATAGACAAAAAGCATGTCAGAAAAGCAAGAGAAAGGAGCTGGGGGAAGGGAGCTGATAACCAGAGCACACTCAGTATTATTGAAGGAATGTTTCTTGGATCGACGGTAATGATGTCATGTTCCATCTTTTAAGAAGCATCAGATTCTTACAAAAAGGACATTGTTGTTCAAAAGCAACTGCTGCAATCCCAGAATGCCCTTTTCCCTACATCTGTTAGTCAGAGGGGCTAGGCTTGGATAAACCTGCTAATATGGCCAAAAGTCACATGTCCCCGCGAGCGAGCGTGCGTGTGGGAGCCAGCACGAGGGGAAAGCCCTGCGCTCGCAGCTGAGATGGATTACAGCCTTCTCCCCCTCCCCACCGACCCCCGATGCCAAACCAGCCACCAGACTCGTTCTTGGCATCCTTTCTGAGCATGCTTCTGAAATGTCATCAACAGGAACATTTCTTACTGCAGCTAAAACTCCTACCAGGCCCACTGACAAAACACACAGGCGTGGGATGGGACAGAGCAGAACTCCTCACCTACCGCGATATACCTTAAAATACAGATTTTCCCCCTTTAATCCTGAGAGCACTGAGATAAATTTCATTATCTTTATTCTTGGAAATAATTGCTGCTTTGAAATGCATGAGAATAAAAACATTAAGTATTAAAATCTATTTAACAGAATAGTCACAAACGTGTACCTGACACTATGCTTATCATTTGATCTGCTTAGATGGAACAATAAAATGCATTAATGTAAATTCCATCCATAAGAAAGCTTTACAAAGTCTCGCTTAATAAAGTGCTCCCATTTTTATGGATGCTACAATATTAAATTCCCTCAGTCTTCTTTTTACCCAGACAACAGGCACTGCCTGCCAAAGCCCCCCAGTGCCAGCAGCCAAGCTCTGCCCCCTGCCTTGCAGTAATGACACCTGAATGCTATGGGGAAATGGAAGGAAAGGCAGTAGAAGTGGCATGCAAAGCACTTATTGCATTATTTTAAGTGTATTAAAAATACAGGGGAGATTTAAGATTTAAAAAAAAAAATCAACCCTACAACTAAACTGCACTGAAAATTAAATCACATGCCAGCAGGCAGCTGGTTTTCTAAAGTACAGTCAAGTTGCACTTGGGTATTTCACGTTCTCAGAGACCAGTGCAGTCTCTTCACCACAGGTTTTTTGGATTGTTGGAGCTATACTGCTAAACACAATTGTTCCCAGTGGATGGGACTGACCATCTCACTTTAGCTCAGATCAAGTGGCTGGATTCTGGCTCTGATCAAGAAACAGGCACTGCAAACAGGATGTGGCACCCTCTGACTGTGCATGACTATCTACAAGCCACCTTGCAGGCTGTTAAAATTAGATAAACTCACATTTTTTCGTAGGTATCATTCATACAAAAAGAGAATATTGCACTGCATAAACACAACTACCAGTACTTAGATCAACTCCACTCCTAACCAATAAGGTGATGTAGGAACATGAGAAAGATTCAAATCAAACCAGGGAATGACCAAGGCACAGGACTGGCCCAGCTCTATTTCCACGCAGTAGGCTGAACTCACAACACTTAAGTTATGGCTACCATTACTGGTGTAAATGACACTGACTACAGGCCAAAATGTTTTATCAAATTACTTTCATCTGAACAACTATCAGCTAGCAGAAACCACATGCACACATCCACAAAAGTCTATGAATCGATAAGATGTTACATCCCTGTAATTATGGCTACGTTAAAGGTACACACACACCCCTCCAACCTCTGACACAAGGAAACTGAAGACAAGGACGGGATAAGACCTGTTCTCTTTGGAGTTTTCTGCCTACTACCATGTCATCTCAAGCTGAAGTTAAGACCCACCCCTGTGACTAACATCCCCTGGGACGCTGCAGAGCAGAACAAGCAAAGCTTGAAATGGTCAGTTGCCATATTTAAAGTGGATATTCAAGTCTTATGCTACAGAGACCTCAGAGAAATTAAAATCTGTCCACCCTATACTAAACTGACAGCTCTCAAGTGTCACAAATAACCGTTTTCATGTAATAAACCAATGTGCTTGGCCTTTCCTGCAGAGCAGAAGGGAACCCACTTGCTGAGATTTTCACCTGTCCATAATGTTTCTGAAGTTCCCATCCAGACCAACTCAGCGAGTGACAGTGACTAGAAGGTACCTGGTTATACTAAGCATGAGATGTAGCAAAGCATCTGTAGTTCCTTAAGATGGTTCAAAAGTTTGCAGAAACCAAATTACACCACAGAGCTGCTTGCAGATGATTAGCGTTAAGGAGCAGCACACTTTGTCCGTACAAATGACAGTTCAAGGAATCAACATATCCAACATCCTTCAGCTTTTATACACAAGAATATCAGAACCAGAGCTAAACAAATACCATCTGAGCACAAAATGAAAACAACAAACAGATTTCTGCATCCATCATCCCGTCTCCCCATTTCACAGGGTACAAGAGCCACACAGACTTCCAGGATGGCTAAGGAGGCCAACATGAAAGCTGTCCTCCGTTACTGAATTATAAACAAAGTTATTTTCAATTTGAGATATAAATCTTTTTTTATATTATACTCATCTGCGATCCCATACACTTAGCACAGTAACATCTATAAAAACTTCTCTTTGGTGCCAAACATAGATACAGTGTTTTTCCCTGACATTTTACAAACAAACCAACCAGCCAGGAGACCAGTTATAGCCCCTATGATCTTTAGAGCCAACACTCCAACAGCAAAGACTACAAAGTGAATATTCAACACAAAAAACTACTGGTCCTTTACAGATCTTCTTACTCAAAGTAATTAAACAACCAACAAAAAAACCACCCACACCAACAAAAAACAACATCCCACCACAATATAACTTTATTTGGAACCGAATGTTTAGATTTTTTTTAGAGAATCTCCATGGCATGTAGCACAAACAGTTGCTAAATTTTAGTGCAATTTCCTCTGGCAGGATCTAATGTAAAACCATCAAATAGATGGGGAATGAGTGTCATCATGCAACTGTCAAAAATGGGAAAAGGGATTTTCTCTTACTCGCATATGGGTCAGATCTAGGGAGTGTATGAAGCTGAGATTAAATTATCCTCTCAACACACTATTAAAAATTTCCTGAATGGCTTCCAGCTGACACTAAAAATTTCCACAACTATCATAAATATGGTAAACTGAAAACTATTGAAAGAACTGACTTTTAATTTTTTTTTCTTTTACTTGTAATTATGCCTAAAGTAAGAGTTAGGTGACAAGAATGCTTAAAGAATGATTACATTATAAGAAAGCTTAAAATAATTAATTTAACATTTTTCTGTGTAGCATTGACTGTTTGACCTGAAAGTACTAATGTTTTTTTGAAGTATCAGACAAATCACTCCCCATTTCTATAAACTCTGAATAAAAGCCTGCAAGGTAAAAGAAATGCAAGCACCCTAAGGAAAGTACGACTCTACCCTGGAATGGGAAGTGAAAGGGCTGTTCAGTTCATGGGAAAGCAGAAAAGATGATGAAGGTTCAGCATCAAAAAAAACCTGAGCACTCATCACACCAGGCACTGATGACATGAGACTTTAGGAATGATGCTACTACCCTTGACTTAATTTTGTGATCTGCACTTAAATCAACCTTTAAAATTTTGGCCTGATAAACTCTATACGTGGAGTTACCTTATCCAGAAAGATAAAGGGCAGGGATTACCCACTAAAGGTCCTACCACGTTATTTGATGTTCCCAAAAGCCAGGTGCCAGCCAGTGGTGGGGCCTTCCCACAAAGGCACAGACAGAAGGAGTTCTGTTGGCTTCTCTGAAATTCAGGGGACCTGCAACCAGTGTGGTACTGTCAGATTCAAGATTGTCTTGTGTCCATCCTTCTGCACATCTCAGCAAATACAGGGACACACGTTCATCATGTCCTTCATGGTTCCTGGGAAACTATATTCTTGACCACTGCACAACATTCCTCCTTCCAGCAAGCTTGTCATAAATATATAAATGTATTTTACTGCTTTGCATTTCTTCAAACCCCTTTTAACCCAGGCTCTGGTCCACATAGTCAACTCTCTTTTTTCTGTTTTGATAAAAGCAGAGCAAATCTCAAGTGCCTTAACATGTTCTGAGCACAGAGACAAAGAATTACACTGCTCACAGCAGAAAGTGGCTGTTTCCTTAAACAGCTAAAAACGAGCTCCCCAATCACACTCAATGACCCCACAGCAGATGGTATCAAGACAGTTGTGTTCCAGGTGTCTGGAACACAATGAAAGGTCCATCAGCACCTCAAACCTCCCAAAACGGACAATAATGGACTCATGTGAAACCCCATATCACAGACTCCTTGGGCACATGGCTAAACCTCTCCCACCAAGCTAACAGCATGTTATTTTTTTCTGCTCCTGGTTCTGCAATTTGGAAATCTTCCTAGAGTGGCAATTAAGGAAGAAAAAGAAAAAATCCCAGAAATGAAACAACAAAAGGCTGGAGATGCAGCAAGTGGCATTTAACTTCTCCCATGCCCTGCAAGAGGGGCAAGGGGCATGCAGGAACATCTCCCTTGGGATCCTGCTAACTTACTTTTACCACTTAGTCGTGAGCTGCAGCTCAGACCAAAAAAAATGCTGACAAAGTAATGAACTTGCCTTTCTCTTAATGATCTTAAAATCATTCTTTTCAGTACATTTGTTCTTCACACAGGATCCACCAGGACTGTCAGTCATTAAGGAAAAGGGAGATGCAGATGAATGACATTCTACAAGAAACTGTAAGAAAAATGTTAAATACCGAGAAAAATATCCAAAAAACTGTCAAAAACTGATCAAAAAAAAGGAATCATCCTAAAATACTGCCAACTACAAGCAGAAGAAAACCACTTGGAATGGCGTGAGCGAACTGGTGGAAGGTACCTGTGGAGCATAGGAAGTGCCACTGAGACTTTTCTACACTGCTTTTCAGTCCAAGCTCACACACATGAGATGCTCCTTTGCTTTCTGCAGTCCCTGGGGAAGGGAAAAGACACAACCATTCAACCTACAAGTGGGGAGCCCCTTCTGCTGCCAAAGCCTGAACAGCAGGTGAGAGCCTTACAGCCGTGCTGGATGCTTCCATCACTTGCCTTAGGGCAGTAAGGGCCACGCACACGGTCCCTATCCCCAGGTACAACTGTGTAACAAAGTTCTGCCGCCTGCACAGGAACTGAGATCTTTCTCCACAGGAGTTCACAGCAAAGAACAGGCATGGAATGCTGTCCTCTTTATATTTCACATTCCCTCACCTATGTATTTCTAGAAGGAATAGATTACAAGGATAAGGTGAAGCTGCACCTGGATATTACAGTGAATTCTTGCAATTTTTTGTCTGTCTGAGCACCTATGTTCAAACAGGCTTTTCTTCCCAACTCAGTACTTCTTTCTTCATCTGACAAGGAACAAGCCTACCATTCCAGTAAGATTCCTTTTTCAATTTCTTTTTAAAAGATTTTTGAGGAATGGTTCTATCCTGAAAAAACCTCTTTGCAGAATTTTTTCCTTTCTCTCTCTGCTTTTCTACCTCTGTTTTTTTCTTTTATTATATTTCTTCACAGAATAGCCTCAGGAAGACACTTTTATGTTCAAGCACTGCTTGCATTTTTCTTATACGTGCACTTGTAGGCTCTGTGCCTTACTTTGATTTCCTCTCAAGATTCTGACACTAAAATGTCCATCATCAACTCCTTGAATTACTTACCCCAGCACACTTTGTGATCCTGCTGAGTTGTTCTGCTTGGGTGTTTACTTTCCAAGAATATCACTAACAAAAGGGTCAGAAAGTTGCATTTCCCAAACCTTCATTGACAAGCCCAGGATCTGTGTTTCTGGGTTGGGTGTAAATATTTATTTTTAATTATTTCTACAATCTTTCAAGTTTTCTAAATAGTGCAAAAAATAACTAACTGGGTAAGCTTGTTCCCATGTTAAAGACAACATATTCTGAACAAGCTAAATCTCTTTTGACAGGTTACATATGTCAATTATAAGCAAACACAAATATACCTAACACTACCAGTACTCCTGAAAATACTAGTTTTGTTAACTGGCAATTTTTACAACGTCACTCACACAAAATCTACCACTGACCCTACCACTAAAATACCATATATAAAAGACACTACCAATCCAGTTAAGAAAAATTAATGCAAAAAAGCATCTTGCATTTTTTTCTACTATTTAAAATAGAACATCCCATGGGATCACAAATTAGACCTACAGACCAGCTGAAGAATAGCCAGTATTCATTTCTCAAAGATCAGTGCCATGGAAGTTCAAGAAGTGCTCACTATTCCCTGACACATTCAACACTAACATCTCCTGGATGTCTTTGCTTGTGATAGTTCTGGTACATTTATTAAGAAGGTCAGCTCTAAATTTAGTGATTCCTTAGGCTAGCAAAGCTATGAGGAAGGCAACTGGAAAAAATGAAATCTTCTGTCCCCCTTCTTTTGCAATTCATTAAGTTCACAGTCGCTGCCAACTCTTTTTCTTTATTAATGTAAAGGATCACATTAATAAACATTCTGTGAGTGCATCACCTACAGCCAACTCTCCGTGGCCACATCTCTCCAATTGAGGAGCACATATTATAACAGATCTAGTGTGGGAGGTGCTGTGTTGGCAGCACACTGGCCAGGAAGAGGTTAGCAAGAGCCCAGTTGATGAGAGTCAATTAAATCTAGAAGCAAAAATACTGGGAAACTCCAGCTGCCCATAAAAAAAATTAGTCAGATACCCTAATGGGACTTGAGTTTAAAGAAACCTTTTCTTGACCCCTAAGCAATTCTGTCCCAGAACAATAAATAGAGTAAACGTAAGCAAATTAGCTATTTTGGATTCAGCATAAATAACTCAGAAATAAGCTACTAAAGCTCACAACATAGATAATTACCCATGAGAAAAGAAGTAATTAAAAAGTGGCAGTATCACACATAGTTTTAGAAAAGAGGCCTGAAAGGAAGCAATTCAAAGTCTTTCTGGTCAATCAGTTAAAAAAAAAAGAAAAAAGAGAAAATGTTTAAACTGAGTTCACAAATGAATTCCCTGGAGTGCAAAAGAACTCCAGGACACACTCCCACTCCAGCCAAAAGCTGTGTCCAACCCCCCAGCCCACAGGTCAGACTCTTATTTGAGCAAGTATGAACCTGGTGAAACTGGTGCCAGTAGGAAGGACCTAAGGCAGAAAATAAAGCCAAATATAAACAGAAAAAGGCAGGAGCACACTGTGAGATTCTGTAGGAACAATCTTACAAACCAGGCTGTGACAGCGAGAAGCCTCGGGCGGTCGCCCAGCCTGACCCAGTACCAGGCTGGAAAAAAGCCATGCAGGAGAAAAAGGGGACAGGGGAAAAAGGTAAATCACCTGCACAAAGAAGATAACTAGGCATAAGGTAAGGTGCTGTCACAGACCAAGACAGCTGGTCCTTCCATAAACACATAAATTAAACATTACTGACCTACAGAGACGAGCAAGCAGCTGCCCTAAAGTCTGACGTAGCTCCAGAGTGACGTACAGCTTTTGTCACAGCTGCTGTCCCCTTCCAGCAGCTGCTGCTCCACAGAAGCTCCCACCAACGGCTGCAGCCAAACTGAACAGAAGAATTAACTGAACTATTAATTAGTGGGAGCAACATGCTAATCGCTTGGTGACTCTGATGCACTAAGAACCAGCAAGCCAATCATTTATGCACTAGACTATATGGCATTAAAAGAACAGAACAACTCAAAAGTATATTCAAAAAGAAGTGGGAGAAGTCTTGTACACAACATTATTGTGAGAATTAATAACCAGTCATAGGTGGAGAACAGAATCGCCACCTCTGAACTGATACAAAACTGAAAAATGCAAGAGGTCATAATAATTACTTATTTTGAACAAGAGAAAGGGCATTTGCAACCAGAGTGACCACAGATACTGTGCAGATCCAGCATAATAGTTGCATTTAAGATCTGGAATGGGAGGGAAAGGTAGATGACAAGTTTTGTTTAGGGCAGCTGACAGCATCAAAAACTACACAGAAACCTTAAAAGAAGAGTATGAATGAGCAACAAGGCAGGAGATGAAAGGTCAAAAAATAAAGAACCATAAAGCACATATCTAATCTTAAACTAGACATAACTCAAGAGCTGCTGCAGACAGCTCAACAAAGATAATTGCACAATTATGCCAAAGACAATGTCAGAATGAGTTTAAAAAAAAAGAAAACAAGATGAAGAATCAATCAGAAAAATGATACAGAATTTCTGACAATACAGAAGCCTCCGCCATGGTCTGCTCCTGGAGATTATTCCTCACTCACATATAGCAATAAAATAGAAGTACAGTAAAAAAGGCCTCAGAAATGGGAGGCAGTAAATGCCCAAAGAAACAAACTAATCTTGATGAGAAAAGGTGTAAAAGTTATATATATATATATAAGTAGGCCATGATAAGTGCTCAGACTTCAAAAACACAGGGAGAGCCCATAAAATATAAGAGCAACATGTTTATAACAGAGTGAAGGAATTCAACCAATCAAGGTATAAACAGCAAAATTAACCTGCAGAAATGACTGTGAGGAATTAAGCTCAAGAGATAGAAACACCGCTTTTTAAACAGACATTTACAAGAGTAAGAACATCCACAGCCAGGTCAGGTAAGGTATTCCTGGATGCTCCTGGCACTGCTTCCAAGGCATCCAGTTGTCACCACTGCCAGAGACAGCAGACAGGACCAGACAGGTGAAGTATCAGAACCTGGATGACAATTTTTATATTGCTATTCTTCCAGGGTCAAACAAGCATCATCAGAACACACCTTGTTATGAAAAAGGTCAAATTCTTTTAACACAGAGAGTTTATAAAATACAGCATTACTATCATAAACAGAAAAATGGTTTATTGAAAGGCTGCAGGGAAATAAGGAGAGTGCCTCCCTAGGTTCTAGCAAGGTGCATGTGTGTGATGGCCCTTCAGCACTGCGCACAGGGCAGAGAAGCCCTGTCAGAACAGATGACCAGTGAAAGATTATTCTGTCCTTTAGGACTGACCAATCCCTTGGAGCACACAAAGACACTGGCAGTGCAGTGAGGATTTACAGCTGTTTACCTAAATTTGTAACTTAAAGCATGTTCAAAAAGGGGTTCAAACATATTTCAGCTTCAGAAGAGTTTAAAACCTTTTATAACTGTTAAATCTGTGCTACCAGATTATCTGTATCCATAAATGGGGTAGCTTTAATGAGCAATTATGTCACACGTTTCTAGAGCCCGTGAGCACCTCCTTTCCTGCTGGAATTCCCCAAAGTCATGGCAATTCGTCCAGTTTTACTCCAGCTCAGATTGAGGTTTCTTTTTTCCAGTGTCTACATGACCGAGCAGAACCATTTCTTAAACAGCACACAAGGGGAAAATGGAAACAACCAAAATCAAACAACAACAAATTTAAAAAACCCTTTTTTCACTATTCTACCTACTTGAAGAAATGCTTTTCCAGTGGCTTCTGCAAGGTCTAGATCTCTTTTCTTTATGCTTTTCACTTAAAACAAAAAAATAGTTTTCAGTATGTATTATGGTAACAAGCATAACCTTTTAATTTGATGAGTTTTATCTGCTTTCACATGGGGAAAATGCTCATTTCAACTAATACACAAAACAATTTGTGGCCCAGATATACAGAATATATCTCAATTGGATTGTTAAGGCCACAGGACTGAAGGCCCATTTAAGTACTGTTCCTGCTATTTTAAGCAACTTCATAATAAAATCCAATCATCAAATAATAACCAACTCCTGAGAACTTCTCAAAGCCACTACTCTGATTACAAGGCTGCTCCAGAACCCCACTCCTATTTTGAGTAGGAACCAGTTTAAGATTAAGAACTGATTAAGACTGATTAAGACTGATTTACAGATTTATGATTGTAAGTTTACACTGCCTTACTCTTTTTCCCACACTGGCCTTGTGTTTAAACAATTTTCTTCCCTTTTCAATATTGAGGGGTAAGTACAAGCAGAGATATAATACAGTCTCCTTAAGCCTGTTAGCTGAAAAAAGCAAACCAGTTTTGTCTCTCTTTATGACGCAGGAGAACCGACTTCGCAGACCATCCTAACAGCCCTTCCTCACATCTGTCCCAAAGGAAGCTTTAAAAGAAAAAAAATCCTTCACCAGAATTCTCCACAGCTGCTTATTCCCTAGATATACAGTACTAAAGTTTTAAAATCACTACGGTATCAAGGGATATACTTAAGTCTTTCACATCTTTCCATTTTTAACCGAAAAACTCTATTTTTACATTTCATCTTTATATATACTATATTTTTATATATTTGTTGTTACTGCATGACCATTCACTTTGTACCATCCCATTTAGGTCTCCATGCTGCAAATCCTCCAGCTCATTCAGTCTTCTAAGAGACCCCAGTCCCCCTCCAGACTGACAGTGTTCCCCAACTTTGCCCCAGCAAATTCTGTTAACACAGTCCTTTAATGTGTACATCAAGACCAAAACACTATTTAAGACTGTCTGAAGATAGGGCCTTGAAAACTTATCAGCAGCTTCCCTCCAGCCCACATTTCCTCACCAGCACTAACTCATCCTTACGCCATTACACCATGTTTGGCTTTAAGCAATCCCCAACACGTTGCTGTGCCCTGTGCTGCACTGACCCTCACCTACATGGGATGAACTGTACTTGCAGCATTTGTCCAGCCTGGACACTGCCTGCTCCATCAGCCCTCCAGCAACCCCGTCCTGTTAAGGATAACCCTCATAACCCATCTGTCCCCAAACATGGGAAACACTGCACAAGTGGTTTTCCAATCAGAAGGTGTGGGTGGGCATAGAAAACATATCCTTGCTGCAGACAGAGGAAGGGTCAGAAGTGTGCCAAAACCATCATCCTTTCCAATCCTGTGCCAACAGTTGCCCCACATTCCTGCCTGACACTCTCCAGGATGCTCATGCACCTTCCTCAACGGCTATGGCTGGGCAAGACCTCACCATCACCAAACTGCTGTAACAAACACAATGGTTTCTGGCATGGACTTTAACAGGTACCAATTGCACTGCCCCAAATCCACCTAGAAAAGACACCAACAGTCGGGAGGGGGGAACTGGTTGTGTGATGCTGGGAATGAGTCACCCACCCAGGGCTCAGCCAGCCCTGGCCTCTGAGCAAGGAGGGAGGCAGGTGCCAGAGTAGAACACTTCCAGCAGCTGGGTGGAAACAGAGACCTCCCCATCCTGGCACAGAAGGGAGGTATATGGTCTGTTTACCCAGAATTTTTTGGCACATCTGCTGAAATAACATAAACCCAAAAGATTGATTGTAGAAGCTCTGACATCACTTTCATACAGGAACAGATATCCCAGCAGTGAGAAATGAGACTGAAGCAGGAGAAGTTTGTAAGGGCCTGCTTCCCAAATTCCGGCAGTCACAGGTTTGTGTGCTACATTACAGCTGTTCCAATTGCTGACATCTCATCTCTTATGTACTTCTATACCCATCACCATAGTAACTAAATTCCTCGGAACATATAATGCAATTTTTGTATCTAGTGTATTAGAACAAAATTATTAAGGTTACAAAGGCAAGCATTCCAAAATTAGAAAGTGTCAAAATTCAGACTGCCATCTCCCTTGCCAACCCAATCTTCTCTTGCTGCCTCCCTCCCCATCTCCCAGGCTCTCAAGTCACCTCTCCTGCAAATCTCCAGCTCCAGTTCTCCATCAGCTCCAGCTCCTTCCTCTCTGACCCCCCTGCAGTCCCAGTTTCACTGCACTTCTGTCCTGACATATTCTTATCTCTCCCCTCTCATCTGACTTTTATACCTCCTGCATTCACACCAGGCATTTTCCTCCTCCACACTGCCTGAGTGCTCTCCAGGAATGATTCACTGAACACAGGACAAATTCCTGACAATCTAGGAACTGGAAACAAGAGCCTCTCTTGCAGGGAAAAGTCCTTCTGGTCTCCCGTAGTCCAGGGCTGGAGCATCTTTGCTGCTCTCCAAGGGTAACTACCTGCTCAGCACCAGGAAGTGCAAAATGCCTCAGCAACACACAGTGCTGGTTCACCCTCTTACTGCCACTGCCCTGCAAGAACGGGTCCCACTAAGGAATAAGCCCCCATTCCAGGACATGCTTTGAAAGAGAGTCTCCATCTTGATGAAACTTAATATAATAACCTTTATGCTTTACTTGCCTATAGCATTAATTCATACACACATATATATCCCTAGGAGGAAGACACATGAATGGAATGCTTAAGTGCTGTGTCTTCTCTGAACACCAGCACCTGCAAGCACTGTGGAGTCAGGAATTGAATCCACTGCAGTTGAACACACCCAGCACATTCAACACCTCTCTCCTTGCAGGCTTCCTAAAAAAGTCCATCAAATCACGGACTTAGGCATCCTTGTGCTTGACTGCCTCTCCCCCAGAAAGACAGGTTGAGTCAATACATCATTCTGCACACACAGAAGGTAAATGACTACATCTTTTCTCCAAGAACCTGCTTTAAAAAAATTATCTGTCTCTTTTCTGGTTTGGCAGTATTACTAATTGTCCTGAACACACAGGATGAAAGAGGTAGGTCAACATCTGCACCTCAAGCAAATACTTGGAACAACAAGTCAGAAACAAGGCCCACAAAGCAGGTTTAATGTGCAAGCTCCATCCTACCTGGGTTAACTCTTACTAAGAGTATCTTAAAAAATTTTTCTCTGGTACACCAACTCTTCAGCTCTCAAGTAAGAAATGCAGCACTTTTTTCCGGCCTGGAGAGACGAGGAAAGAGCTTTAGTCACTTGAATGTACCTACTAAGTGTTACAGCACTTTAAGGCTGAAACAGCAATTTCAGCTCATGTAGGAACACATCCATCCTAAATTTGACAGAAAACTGTAATCAGAAATTGGTCTATTTCAACAGCACAAATCCAAACACCTTTATACTTCACAAGTTCCTTGTGTACTCACACATAAAGCCACTTAATCCAGCTGTTCTCAGCAATCATTCACAAAAGCAAATGAACAAAATAGAAATAATCAGCAACCATCTCCACTCCTACCCTTTAACTGAGGGGAACAATAATTTGACTGCTTCAGTCAATGGACAAAACTATTTTCTGTGCCCTTAAACAGAAGGTTAATTGAGATATAGTGGAACCTGTTCTCACACTTGGGCTTTCTGAAAACAAAGTAATCTTGCCTTTTTCAGTGACTTTGGCCTCAGCTTCTTCATGAAGTGAGGCAGGGAGCTGCCAACAGGTGACTTTTCCAAGACTGACCTGATCTTCAGGAGACGTAAAGGAATAGTATTGCAAAGAAAAATCCAATTAAATTAATCGTATTTTTCTCCTTGAGCATTCACACTGGCAGGGACTGAGCTGGGAGGCTGTGTCCTGGCCGGGGCTGTGCTGGATGGCAGCACTGGCTGTTCTCAGGCTGTTCTCGTTGATCTGAAGGCAATCAGTGATTTGGTCCAAGCTAAACCATGCTGCTCAGAGGTACACAACCACGCCATATAATGAAGGATGGGAACTGGAGATGATTAAAGATACTACCCAGAGTGAGAACCACACAGCACAGCTGGAGCAGGATTGAGCTCTATGGTCTGAAGGGCCTCCTTAAAATGGTCTGTAAACACACGACATAGGGGCCTGGCTCCAGCTAGACACGAAGAAGTAAAGTACCAGGAAACAAGGACAGTCACAAGAACAGTCCCAAGAGAGCAGTGGCACAAGGGATCTTGCATGGGGGATGTTAGAATTTTTCAAAAATCAATCACCTTCAAGTTTCTTTTGGTATTGTCTTCTTTGCTTAATTTTTTTTCCCAGAAACAGGTCTTGATATTCTTTCTCCATTTGCATTTTAGCAAATGGACAACTTGCACTATACTTTCCTTACATGACACCTCCCAGAGACCCTCCTATGTCCCTGGAGAGTTTACCAAACATTTTTAGACAAATTTGACTGCATTAGTTTCAATACTGGAGTTCTAAATCTTTGTAGAAGAACAGCTAAGTTGGTGAATAAAGAATCATGACCACTAACATCTTCCACCTCGACACTTGCAGGCTGCCTCCAGCTGGAGAATATGGGGGCCGAAGGCTGTCTCTGTTCCAGCAGCTGTTTAGAGGTAGATGTTATCAAATTCCTTTCACATCTGTTTAGATTTCAGGAGACAAGCACCCACATCACACACAGAAAAACCACCCTCACATCCTTTTGGCAGTCAGCTATCTGAAGGGGCAAAGAGGAAGGAGCAGCTCCTCGCCCCAAGAGGCTGCCTGTGAAGGGCACGGGTAGGGTGCAACAGCAGAATAATACAGGAAATTTTTGCACTACTGCAATCTGCACTGCACCTACTCTAGGGATAAATAAAATTCCGATCTCCACAATCTCCATGGCTGTCAATCTGACACCTTTTGTGAATACTAAATTCACACACACAAAGAACTTTCTCCTTTGTAGGTTTTGAAACATCTCACACGCCGTTTCCTACTGGTAACGGAACAAGCAGCATAATTTCATACCTGGCAATTTGAAGCCTCTTTCAGCAGTTTGGAATAATGGATTATGCCTTTTGTTTGTCAGTAGGAACAGGCGAATAAGAGGAGAAAAAAAAAACAACTGTAAAGTTTCAAGCAACTATTCCTGTATTAGAAGAAGAGCTATTTTCTGACAGCTCCTGTTGGCTAATAAACAAAGGGAACGTCAGGTGTCCGTTTTATAAATTCTAGGATTTTTCAACTGGGAAAGTAGGACACCGTCCTGATACCTTGGGCAGATACATCCCTAACAACCAACCAGCAAAAAGCAAGAACTGCTCCCTCATCATGCATGCAGCTCACCCGTGCAGCCCAGCTGGACAGGGAACCACTGAGAGCTCAACAGGCCATGCCAGAAAACACTATTTACTTTTTGGACACAAGCTATAAAGAGCAACCAAGAAGTAATTAAGGTTCTTGAACACAATGGGACAAAGAATATCAGCTCCAGTGTTGCTCACTGCCCAGAAGTTCTTACTACATCTGGACAGCTTCTCAGAGACCACCATCCCATCCTCTCACTATCAATACTCAGTTTAGAGCCTCCAAAAGCCTCAAAATGCCTCTCTGCACATTACTTTGCAAAGTCATTCTGAATGAGGGAATATCTAAAGCTCTAGTCTGAAGAAGAATAAACCTATCCATACTTACAGGAACTGTACTGCTTGGTATAGCTAAGGAGCTGCATGAGAGCCAGTTTCTGCCAGGTCACAAAAGGGCTCCATAAAAGAAGGAAAAACTCCAATACACCCTTATATTAATATCATTTCAAAGCCTTGAATAAAAATCATCCTGGTTATATCAGCCCAACAGTTGGTTTTGGCTGCTCCCCTGACCCTGGCCAGGGCCCAAAGGTAATCTTGGTGGAAGGCTGCTGCTAGTACTACCATGATATTTACACAAACACCTGAAGTGTATGGGACAGTTCTTTGGTAGAAACCAACACAAGCATGGCAAGAAGACACTGTGTAGTGCTCATTTGAATAACTCCAAAATGATCAAAACCAGAGAAAGGTTATATTAAAAAATAAAAGATCTCTGAAGCAATGAAG
This sequence comes from Atrichornis clamosus, assembly GCA_013400975.1. Taxonomy (NCBI): domain Eukaryota; kingdom Metazoa; phylum Chordata; class Aves; order Passeriformes; family Menuridae; genus Atrichornis; species Atrichornis clamosus. The sequence goes on along the minus strand of WBMZ01008119.1, from coordinate 11,600 downwards.
ACTTGTATAAAGTGCCCCCATATTTGCATCTGGCACACAATATACATCCCATCCTCCAGCAAGGCAGGAAGGAGTTATTTTTGAGAACTTGATAGTAAGAACTGAAAAGAAATAACTGTGCTTCTCTCGCTCTCTTTTTTTCTATTAAGCTAATTCCTGTTGTATAAAGTCAGCTTGAAAGCTCCTTTCAAAGAAAAAGGGGGAGGGATGAGAGGAAGAATCAGATCTGCTTGTTTTTTGCATTTGACATTCAGGTCTCGTCGCCCTGTTTTGTTTTCCTGGAGGACGCGGCGGCGCAGACCTCGCAGAATGATGACATCACACCTACAAAAAAAAAAAGCAAAACCCAAACAGGAGGGAAGCAGCCTTCCCTCACACAAGCTCAGAACAACAGCTCTGCTTCTGGCTGGTACCTTTTGGACAACTCAAAACTCAATGTGTCCAGAGGTAACCGAATATTCCCATGAGACTCTTGGTCCATGTGAGCAGCCCATGAAAATGAGGAATGTGACAGTCCTGTTCCTTTCCAGGCCAGGAAAAATCAAGTAAAAAGGTGTTTAGCTACTGGTCCCCTCTAGAGATACCTTGAACACCGCATTGTTTTATGCCTGTTTATACCTGTTTTATTGTTGGCTAGAAGTTATACAAACAAGTAGCTTTTACCATGATGAATAAAAGCAAAATACAGCATGTTTAAGTCACTAAGTAAACTGGAAGCTGCTCTTTCTGAAAGGCTTTATAAAGTTATTTCTTCTATAGGAGGTAAAAATTCTGAGCAGCATCTTTCCTGCAGAGCAGGGAGCCATGCTACACCAGGGACAGAGGAACTGCCAGGTGTGTATGCATGCAGAGTGCAGCACCTGCAGAGGGAAAAGACACACCTCTTGTGGTAAAGAGGTGTTCATACTTTGTCTGTATTTATTAAAACTCAGGAAAGGCCCGTGTTAGAACATGTGCACTGACTGCTCCACGTCACAAGGAGATTTACCCTTCATGTAATACCTGAACTCAACACATTGACATGATTGGCAAGCTCACAAATAACAGGTTTTAAGTGAGAAATACCTGCCAAAACTTGGAAGCAAACCTCCATTTAAGACACTAAACTAGGTAGCACATGACCACTTTCTTTGCTCCTAACAATTTAGGACTTAATTTTACACAGCAACAACAAAAACCAGGTAAGAAACAGAGAATTACAGAAGTAGAAGGTATTAAATATTCAGTGGTCAAATGGTTCCACTTACAGCTACTGAACAGCACAATGGTGACAAGGCATTTAATAGTTTTTTTGCTGTGATTTTTTGGTAATTGAACATGAAACTAAGAAGACTGCCATCTCCACCTTATGTACAAGCTCCATTCAGACAGAACACTCATAATTTCTCAAAGAAGCAAAACAAACCTAGCCTTGCTATTAACTTAGAGACAATGCTCCAACAGGAACATCAGCTAACCAGGGACTGTTCTCAGATTTTCTCCAGAAAAAGATTTTTAAAATATACCATCATAAGAGGATCTCTCACTCCTCCCCAGAACTTACAAGTCCTGTTATTACTATTTATTAGATATTAGGAAAAGGTTGTTCATCCAGAGGGTGTCTGGGCACTGGAACAGGCTCCCCAGAGAAGTGGTAACAGCCTGGCAGAGTTCAAGAAGCATTTAGACAATGCTATCAGGAACATGGTGGGATTCTTGGGGCCATGGGAGTTGGACTTCAATGATTCTTGTGGGTCACTTTCAACTCAGAATATCCTGTGATTCTGTGATCATCTACCTTGAGAAATTCTGGTATAACAATGGTTGATTTCAGACCAAATGCAATTACAGATTTCAGTGAAGCAGTGCATGTTTTCTATAGAATTTGACTTCAACAGCAAAACAGTAAGTGCATTCCAGTGCCTATCTAAAGATCTCAACCTCCTGCCCCAGTGATTAAAAAGAAGGAAAATGAGACAAGCAATTGCCATTAAGGAAGCATCAAAAGCAGGTGGTAACGCCAATCCAAGAAGGAATTCTGCTTATAAGTTTGAAGTCTGAGACCTGTTGTCTTGGATGGGCCCAACGGAGCATGCCGAGTCCTGCTGGGTTGACTCTGGAGACCAGTCAGGACAGTCGGACAATGACCATCTCTGTAATTTTCTGTTTACATATTTACAGAATGTATTTAAGTGGTGAGACCGTATGTGTCATGTCCTTAGAAATGCTAATCACAGGCATGAAATCACATACAGAAAACCCCTAAATCAGCAGGTGCTCGGTGCCTCCAAACCAGAAAATAAGCAGACAAGTAGAATCACAACTCACACCATCCTCTCCTTCCACTCATGCTGCTCCATATCATCCTTGTTTCCCCAACACCTATGTAAATAGGCAGGCAGATTTTGCAACAGGCATGATAAACAGGTATGAACTACTTCAAACCAGCACAGGTAACATTAGTTGCAAAGCTGAAAGCAGTTTCTGGAGAAAGCTAGCTATTTTCACACTCCATGTTTGTGGCAAGACGGAACAAAAACCCCTCAGAAACACAAGGTCCCAAAATAATGAGCATTTTTGCACAGATACTCAAATGTCAAGGTTTTAATGCTTTTTGGGGGTTATTCTAGTTTAAAAATATAACTGAAGCAACAAAATTCTTACTTTTATTTACGAGCAAGTCCCAGCTATTTTACTGCACAGATATTCTTTAAATGAATACCCACACTGCAAACCTCCCTGCAGAGATAAGCACAGTAGAATCTAGAACAGATGAAAGTTACTTGTGATGAGCTGAGCAGTGGCTCACTCTGCAACACTTATGGATTCCCAACAGGCACAGGGGCTCTTCTTCCCTCCCAGGGCATCAGGTGAGAACCCTTTCAGCTTCTCACGGCAGTGTGCATTTGCATTACACAATAGCTAGACCCTGAAGAAGAGGTGAGATTCAGCTGTGGTAGGGACTGCACAAACAGGATGAAAAGATACTCTCTGCCTCCACAGATCTCCATAAAAATGTTCAGACAATACCCAAGTCTTGCAATTTTATATGCACAGGAATATTTTTTACTTAGATGGGCAGTCCCCAGTTATCCCTGTGCGTGACTGACTTCAAAAACGAAAAAACTTAATTTGTTGTTCATCAAGTTCAAGGACTGATTTACAATGTATTAAAAACCCTTTTCAGATTTATGTAAAGATAAAAATCAGCAAAAAGTCGCATCATAGTAACAAAAAATATTAAAAATGTCGAGATTTAGCCAGCTCATTCATGACCAGCATTAAATTGCCATTATGGTAAGAAAAATCTACATACTGCTCATATGATGAAACAAGAAAACCCATCCCCTGCAATCTCAGCAGGTCAGGCAGACTTTCAGGAGGAGATCTGGGGCAGTGGTGCTGCTGAACTTTTGAGTCTGTGCTACTCCACCACACCCCAGAGGCAAAGCAGCATCTCCTACACTTCTGCTTCCACCTTACAACCTGCTGCAGTCCTGATGGTAACTGGGGACCAAAACCACAAATTCTTCTACCCCATCACCAGCTATGCTGGGCAAATCGCTCACTTCTCCACCTGTACTTCATCATCCCCACCTCATAAATATTGAAAATAAATATTCATTTATCATTCATCTGAAATACCTTGAGATTTATGGATGAAATTCAGAGCAGGGAATTACTATTATTATCCTGCCAATTCAAAGAAAAGTATAAAACCATCACATACGTAAGATAATCTGTTATAGCTTAAATTTCTATTTGTGTATTAATATTTCATTTCTCATCATATTAATTATAGCTATTTCTATTTAAACATAAAATATTTGTAATACCTACAAAACCCACTGTGATTATACCAATTTATAGTCACTACAGTAATTAATTTTCAGCACCAGAGATTCCTACAGCAATGGAAAGACTATTCAAACAAGGATCACACACCCTGGTGCTGGACCAGCCACTGTGGAAAGACTTCAGAGCCCCATGTCATGGACCACCTGCACAGTGGCCCACAATTACCAATTCCTGCAATAGGGAAAACATAAGAGACTTAAAATAACATGCTAATTAGTATTTTCAAGAGATAGGGGCCATTTATGAAAATCACTAAAATATCTGGGAAAATTCAGGAGCTTTTTCAAAATATTTTTGGAACTGGGCATCAAAAATTCCATGACAATTTTTATTCAATAAACTAGTAAATAATTCTTTAAATGTTTTTGCGACTAATTATGAGCTAGTGAAGGTAAATCATGTACTTTATAAGTAAACTATTTTCACGTTAGTCTAGTATTCAAAGCACTCTGCTTGTTATTGTCAAATCAGGAACTAATCTTTTGCCCAGTCTTGTTTTTGCAAATAAATTTACATCATCAGTATTGCAATGAAATCAGAGTAATGGTAAGGATGAGGTCTTTCTTCTTCCATAGCATTTTATTTTGGATAAAAAGCAGGTATATACACCTCTTCTTAAATATAGATTTTCTTAGTGTTTGGGTCCCTGCGATCTGTCCTCCCAGTCAGCAACAGAGAGAAATTTGGAAGCCTCTGGTCGGTTCAGGACAGCTGTGTAGGCTGATCTGGTAAGAATGTAGTCAACTTCTGAGCTAGCAGCTCACAACAACATCTTCTGAGAGCAAAAGAAGGAAATAGCTCCAGTGACTGTCATGCAATCACCTAAATAAAACCCAAGCATCCTCACTAAACCCTCTTTCCCCACCTCCATGGGCACTCCAGCTTGTACAGCTCTGGCCACTTGAAGTAGCTTTTGGAATGGAGATACCCTAGGATTCCTTTGCCCATGGATTGTGTCAAATGAAGGGAAAAATAACCTTCCATCATTCACAAAGGACAGATGATCAGCATTTGGATGGGTTCGCCTGCATTCTTGCTGCAAAACGGGCAGGTCCCAGCAAGAATTAACAGGAGGTTCTACCACACACCTCCAGCCAGAGACTAACCTAGTTTTGAATACTTCAAAGCATGTGTTAGAGGGGGGTTTGTGTGGAAAGGGAAGAAGGAAAAGTAAGCCAAAAACACAGGTAAGAGTTCAGGGTTTGCCTATATGGCAATTAACCCATAATAACATCGGATCTTGGCATTCTTTGCAAGGCACTGCCTCTGAAATGTATCATTATTTCCTTCCCAACTCTGACACGCACTTCTAGGAGATGGCAGGAATTTTTGTCAAGGCCAAGGTTACCCTCTTTTTTAACTGAAGTTGCAAACCTTCATTAAAACCCCAATCTAAGAGCCTGGCTGCATATTTGGAGCAAGTGTAAAGTGGGGTTTGTACCAGCCTGGCTGGTGCCAGGGAAAATCATATCACTGCACCAAAGTCTTTATGGGTGGTGAAACCACATTTCTACAGTTAGTCCAGGACATAATTTTCAAGACAAGACTTCAATATGCAAAGACTAATTTAAAAAGCCCAGGGAGATACGAGAGGCTGGTGGATTTAGAGGCAGAAGATCATGTGCTTTGCACAGACCCTGTGTTCTGTTTGACCCTCAAGGAAGCATGCAGCTTACCTAGGGGTACAGGGCCAAATCATACCAAAATAGATTCCAAACCCAGGGTTTAACTAGTTTGCTATCTAGGCCAGGAAACGTTCTGGAACACATTTAACACAGTTTAATCGCATCAAATCACGGCTGGCCCAGAACTGATTTTAACAACTGTCAACTGCTCCTTGGAACAGGCAAAGCCAAAAAGAAGATCACAGCACACAGTTTACCAAGAGCACAGAGACAACCCAAACATCCAGAGCAGGAGCAGCAAAGCAAGGCACATTCAAATCCCATGATCTTTATTCAGATTGGGTTACAAGGAAGTGGGAACTGGGAGGAGTTAATGTTAGTGACAACTGCAAGCCAGAACTAAAGGAGAAACATGTTGCACTGCCACAGGGACACAGCTTGAGAAATCCTAATAACTGATGGAGAAAGTTACTGCACTACTTACTGGATACCCGTGGCCTATTTGAGAAACAGCACTAGTAAAAATAACCTCTCCTCTCATCTCGGCTGGGGAGGGAGGGACAGTCACCAATTAAAAGGGGACTGAGGTGGGAAATGAGAATTGCATATTAAGAAGGGTGAAAGAGGCAAAAATAACAAACATGTGCAATAGCACATGAGATTCTTTCCAAGAAATCTCAGTAGAACATTTCTCTGGGCACAGGCTCATGGGTCTGTTATTGCCCTTGAGCAGTGGAATGTCAGGGAAGAGGAAGGATTGATGGGTGCTTGGAAAACAGACTGAACACATGGATGGGGAGCAAGCCAAAAATGTCACAAGAAATGGTCCTTACCCTTTCAACATACTTGCACTTACATATTCCATTTTCCCATACTCGTGGATCCCAAAGCTTCCCAGAAGTTAGAAATCAGTCAGACCAGAGCAAACTGAAGCTGAAGCAGTAATGCAACTGGAAGGACTGATGCTAAAGGACCTAACCCCTCAAAATCTGTGTCTAGTGGTGCTGAGTGAATGGCAGAAGGCTAAAGGGAAGAAAAACAGATTTTAAAGTTTAGATCAACTAAGTGAAAGGCTGAAAGCAACTTTATTCACATCTTAAGAATTCAAGTGTAATACACATGGGCTTTCGGTCTAAAGCTATAAGCAAAAATCTCTGAAATTAACAGTAAACATCAAAATTTTCTTTTCAAATATGGATTGACAAAACTGACATGCACCAAAAGCTTCCAACGAAACTCACAGGCACTGTTCCCCCACATTCTGATAGGAGGCTGCCCTGTAAACATGCTGCACTCAATGAGCGGAGGAGAAAACTGTTTTTATAAAATTACATCTCACTCTAAAGAAAATATTTGCATGGCTGTAACCAGAAGTGTAATAAGGGTCTTTGGAAGATCACAGGCACAGAAAACTGAAGAGCCTGTCAGCTTTAGAGTTCTGTGACTTTTACTTTTTTCCTCAAGATCTAACTTTTCCCCCAAAGAAAATATTTCCAGCCTTTTCCATTCTAAGGACAATATTCAATATGTAAATCTCATGCTGTCACCTCATCCTGACCCCTAGAGAAAAATCAAAACTGTTTCTAGCCAAGCAATACAACAGGCAAAACTACAAGCTACTGTCCACTCGTATTAAGAAGCCATCATCACTCTAACTCACGTTGGACTGTCCTCATGAACCCCTAAGAGAAAGAAAACCTCATCTTCAAGCTCTGCAGATCTGGACTCAGCAAGCTCTGATTAAACTGGAGAAACTTCCCTGTTTAGACAAAACTTACTGCTGCTTTGGCAATTTCATGCTATGTTTACAGTGGCTACCTTGCCTTTTCTTCTGGAAAAGAAAACAAGATTTAGCAGGATATGGGAAAAAAAAATCAAGAGTAATAACACACTGATTTCTGATCAAGTATTAAAAGTCCCCAGTGGTTTCCCTTTGATAATTAAAAAAGAATACTGTAATTCCAGTGATCACCAAATATTTATTTTTAAACTGCTTTAAAAACCATGCTTGGAGCCCCCATTGTGCTGGCTAATGTCCATTGTGTTTCTAAGGGCCTTCAGAAAGTATTCCCTCCTCCATGTTCTGTACTGTAAATGAGCACTTAGACAAGGAGGAGGGAATAGCGTGTAAAAGCCAACTCTGCTTTTAAACAGTGCTCTCTCTTTTTTCCTACTGTTTTCTGCACACTTTATCCCCTCAGACACTTTGCATTTCACCTCTGATTTCATGTTTTTATATTTTTAAGTTCTGCTTTCACAGGAAGGACTCTTCCTCTGGAACTCCACATGAGAGGATTAGAGGTTTCTGACCCTTTATCCATTGAATTTTTTTTCAGTCTCTTCTCCACAGAGAAATCGATGTATGATCAGCAATGCCTCAGCATGTTAAAGGACAATAAAAACAAAGAATTCTGAAACCTAACCACTGCAAGTTTAGTAAAAAGTGTCACCAGCCACCTCTGTCTGCAAACCTCATCGCTGGCTATGATGGTGCAGCCCAGTCCCTGGAATTGTCTCTAACCTCACCTCACTGTGCACTGAGCCATTTCAGATCTCCAAGCTGACACAAAACTCTACTTTTCCTTAGTTTAGCTTTCTGCTGGTGCAGGATCAAAGACCAGAGCCGAAGGAATGACACACATGGCGAAGCAGGTGGAGGACAGGACCACACATCTCAGTCACCTTCCAGCTTAAGGGGAACTTGCCAGAGAGCACCAGGCTGCACACACCAGGGCTTCATCCTGCACCACCTCCATCCAGAGTGAGCACTTTGTGAAGAGCACGACACATTCAATATTATAAAATAAAGGACATATGTGGGTCTCAGAAGGTAAAATCATCCTGCTCTGTGCAGCTACAGGCAACTTGTCCCAAGCATGGTTAACCAGGGGAGAACATGTGTCAGCTGTAACTGAAATCCTGCTGTCTCACCCAAGAAACTTTTCAATTCAGACATGATTCTAGCCCAGGGTTGAAGTTCAACTCTTCCCTTTGTCCAGGTTCACAAAAGGAAATAAAAGTAAAATCCTTGACACTACATAGCATACTTGAACAGGAAAAATGTAATGGCCACCCACACCACTGTCATTCAGAAGACAAGAGCCTGGGTGACCCTTGGTAACACCAAAGATTTTTATAGTTTCTAGTGTGCACTTCAGCATAACAGTATGTTGTTATCATGATTTTAATATGAACAGGAACACAACAGAAAATGCTTCGAAGATAGGATCTCAGTGATTATGCAAGTGTTCTCCAAAATACACTGAGAATGGAATAAGACAAGTGGTATTTACCATAGCTTCCTCACCACTTCTGGATCACAAAGAGAGCCAGATCAACCCTAAATATTTTACCTGACAGAAATACCTATACTGTCAAATAAATGGCTATGAGACATATTTTGGAAATGACCTTACTCCCTACTAAGTTAGATAAGAAGTATATCCTTGCAGAAACAACAGACATGAGAGACAACAGCAGCAGTACATCCAGTCTGTCTTTTCTAGAAAGCGATTTACACCTGAAAACCAAGTACCTGGAAACCACCTAATGTTCCTGTTGAGTATGCAAAGGTTGTGTCAAAGTGGAACTCATTACTGCAGAGTCAGCTACCTATATCTTTAAAACAAATCTCTGAATTTGCTGCCATATCTATTGTTCTCTACAAAACATCCTCATTACAGGAAATACACTACTAGGATACATCTGAAGATGTAATTATTAGTGTGATATTTGCTTCTCCTCTAATGAATCTCACCAAGCATAAAACCTGAGACTGTCTTACAATTCATTAAAAACATGTTATTTTGGTGACGAGAACTGGTGAATATAGGCACAGACGAAAACTGCACAATTGGAAATGTTATTTAGCTGAAAGTAAACGTTGAACTTTTCCAGCTTAGCTTACAGCACAATTTAGCAACAGGACATAGGTAACTTTTTCAAATAGTCTAACTTGAGGCCTAAGCCACCCTATCTGTACATAATTTTAATGCCAACATCTGGTCCTGTACACACAACACTTAATTCAGTCTAGTTAAAAACAAAAATAACATTGAATTGTCCAAAGACTTTTTACTTCAGGCAACTGTATTTCAGCAGGATTAAACTTAAATTAAGGTGGTCTACCAGAATCACCTTCTCTTCAGTGAGATATTGTTAACAGAAAAGAAAAACATTCTCAAGTTCAAAGGACAAATTAAGGTTCAAGTTTATCAATGTATTTCAGTCTGTGAATAAAAGCAAGAGGAGTCCTAAAAATGGCAAACCTACCAGTCAGAACTAGGCCAATGTTGTGAAGAATCTAATATGAAGGCTCAAACCAATCGTTGATTAGGTTTGCCCTTGGACATAAGTAGCAAAAACTATGACACACTCACTATGAGGAAGCACAAAGGCAAGGAAAATGCAGGCTCCAAGTAGGCTCCAGAAAAAATTACCCAAAACTGTATTTATTGCACAGAAGTTGTTATTCTGTAATCCTGAAATATGAAAACAAGCCTTCCCTAGTGTCAAAATGTATCAGTTTTCCACTGTTTTCACTATGATGTGCTATCTACTAAAGCTATTTTTCAGACACTGAAGATCTGAACTATACTGTTCAATTATATATATATATACATATATTAGGGGTGGTATTTTGGAAATGTTTCATCTGAAGCATTCCAAGCTGATAACCTTTACCCAAATACATAAAACAAGAGCCATGTCAAACACACTATAAATAGCATTAATAGTAAGGAATCAATAACATCCAAACCTTTAGGTAACATCTTATTAATCCGCCCTTGGCATGCATGGGCACACTGCTGTAAGGGCTCTCAAAATGCAATAGTCAAAGGTGAAGGACACAATTTGTTCAACTAGTTAATGCAACTGCTATTTAACCAACAGTCACTAAAATGCCACCTAATGAAATACTCCATACCATGATAAGCAGCAGAGAGAAGCACGATAAACATGAAACGTTTTTCTAAGAAAATAAATTAAAAGTCCTCAAGCCTGTTACCGATCTGTCATATTTTTTTCCGAAGACATGTAAAGATCTACATTTGACAACAACCATTTTAATCTCTGGTTCTCCCCACCACCTCCCCATTTCTTGTACCGCGCCCAACACAATGGTACAACTGCATCTCCCAGGTATCGCCTTGATATTTATTTCTGCTTTCACAGTGACAAAGGTGAACTCTGATGCTCCAAAGATGCTTGCAGCAAAGGGGGGTGAGAGATATTTCTAACGACATACCCACACGCCGGTTACAGAAATCCAGCCTCCATGAGATGTTTTAATCTGACAAATTAAAATGGTTGAGAAACGCTATTTGGGTAACGGAATCGGCCGCCACATGCATTGCTGAGGGGGGAGCAATAAAAGGTCTTTAAAATAGGTCACTTTCAGCCAAATCCCACACCAGCACCGAACAAAATGGTATATACACTGAAAACTCACCGCTTGGGGAGGAGCGAGGGGCAGGGAAGAAAAAAAATAAAAGGGTGAAAAAAATAAAAAGGCAGAAATCCGTGCGGGTCTCCGAGGGACCCCCAACGCCCCTGGGAATCGGGGTTCGGCAGGCGAAGCCCCCGGGGGAGCCGCAGACAAAAAGGGCCGCGGCGCTGGGCACGCCTGGCCGCGGGGCCAGCCCCGGCCCCAGCCCTGGGCCTCCGGCGGCCCCTGACAGCGGGGAACACCCCTCCGACCGCGGCCGCCCCTCCGCGGGAAGCGCCATTTCACCGCCCGCTCCCCCGCCGGTGTTCGGCGGCGGCGGCCCCGACCCTGCGGCACTGCCGCAGAGCGCGGCGGGGGAGGCGCCGGCCCCACCGGGCCGCCCCCCCCCCATCCACCTCCTGCCTCACCCTCCCCGGGCCGCCCCGGCCGAGCCCCCCGCCGCGCTGCCCGCCTTACCCTCCGCCGCAGCCGGGCTGGGAGCGCCAGTCGGCCCC
>WBMZ01008118.1:0-43599 GCA_013400975.1 Atrichornis clamosus | reverse complement strand
CCCCGGCGGCACGGGGGACGCGGCCCCGGCAGCGCCCACCGCCCCAACCCGCTGCCCACTGCCCACAGGTCCCTGGGCGGGGCGGGGGCGGGCGCGCCGCCCGCGGGGGTCCGGCTGAGAGCGCAGGCTGGCCTGGCTTTATCTTCTCTGGGCATCGCTCCGGCACACCCATCGCACCTCCCGCCACCGCAGGGGGTCTCGGGGGCCCTTCGACATCGTCTCCTGGGCTACAGCCTGTACCCTCCTGACGGTGTTGAACACCAGAAAAACCCCAGCGCACCAGAGCCCCGCCACCAGTGCTCCCAGCCCTGGCTGCCATCCCTGTGCGTTTCAGACACTCACACTTGGGAGGTTACTCGCTGGGGATGGCTGGGGTTTTTCCCCTCTTTCTCACACTCTGCTCTGAACTTTTTTGCTGGGTGAGCAGCTGCCCGCCCCTCCTGTCCTTCAGCCTGGTCCTGTGTGAGCCCTCTCGCTTCCCCCCACACTGCTGGGAGTGGTCCTGGCACCCGGGCTCACGCACCTCTGGGGAGCTGTGCCGCCGGCTGTGACACGGGACAGCCCAGGTACAGCCACTCCAACCCTCCTCTGCTGGGCCTTCCAGCCTTGAGAACCTGGGCTGGCTGGAACCTGTCTTCCTTCCTTCCACGTAATGTCATAATTACTATTGGAACATTAACACAAATGTCTACGGACTGTGTTGAACCGAGAGTGTTGTGCACACAGAGGGCAACAGGTGCCTCTGCAGGGCCCAGAGTTGTGCAGAGAAATCATCATCCAGGAAGGGCACTGGAGTTACGTGACAGATCTACCTTTTTGGTTGGGGAGCCACCTTCAGCTCAGATGAACAGGAATATTTCTGTTCCTAAGGTGTGAGTGTTCCCCAAGAGCTGCCATGACTGGCTGCACACAGACAGAAATGAAAGTAAACACCAGTCCCAACATTTTTGGCCAATTACTAACCATTCTCATTAAGGAGAGTCTCATTCTGGGGTCAGCGCTGTATTGTGTGCATCCACCCTCTCCCTGAAAGGGCTTCTGGCAATTCTGAACTTGACCAGGATGTTGTTCTCTGACTCTGCTCTTGCACATTTACCTGCTGTGCTCCTACACAGAACTTTGGTGTCCCTGTTGTTCCCTGGATAGGCAGAGCCAGCTCCCATCCAGACAGTAAATGGAGTTAACAACTGGCCTAGGATGTAACTATGGAAGAAGTGTTTTGTTTTGGTTTGTGCTTTTTCCGGGTAGGATACACTCCCTTCCCCCTGGCAGGGCAGGTTTTATCCTATGGTAAACAACTCCAAAACCTGTAGTGCTGTCAAACACTACAGCAAGTCACCCAAACTTATGAAAGAGATCCTGACTCTCCCACTTCTGGCTCCGATTGATGCCATGGGAAAGCAGTCGACCCACTCTGGGGTGCGAGGAGTGTGGGGGTGAAGGTCCCTGTTGCTGACAGGACAGAGCATTATGGCAGCATTCCCAAAGTACTCCCTTTAAATTTAAATGTCCCTTTGAACTCTGTAACTTCTTGAAAACGTGACCCTGAGAGTCACTTGCCCCTCCATCACCAGCCTCCTCTGGTCCCATTGCAGGGCTGCTCGAAAATACCACGTGGGAGCTCACTGTCTAGAGAATGGACACTGGGACTATCTGGGAAGCCGGTGAAGCTTAGGGATGAATTTCCCACTCAGAATCACAAAGTAAGTTAGCAAATGCCTTACTAGCATAGTGAGTACTAGCTCCTGAAACTTCTCCATTTCTGGGGAGCGTAAGACAGGAGAATTCCCTCTTCTCTCCCACTAATGAACTGGTGTGTGGGTGGAACAGGCTTTGAACTTCTCCATCTGCAGAAGGAAACAGAAGGAAGGGAATCACCGGGGATGTTATTCTTCTGAAAGAAACGCTTTATATTTATCTTCTACAGGAGTCTTCTGCAAGAAAAAAAAAACCTGCTAGAGATAGAACGGACATGACTAACATGCCACCGAGCATTGTAGAGTTTGCTTTGTATCATCTCTGCCACTTTCTTCCATGCTTGCTGCCATGTAGGCCGCTCTCCGAGGAGAGCCACGGAGGCTCCAGAGGAGGTCCTCTTAGCTCTGTGAAGGCCCTAGGAAGGTTCCCACAGAGATGGCTCACAGAGGGGCAGAAAGATGCGCTTTTGTTCTTTCCAGAGCCTCACCACAGCACAAAACCACATAAAGCATTGGGAGAAAGCTGTGTAAATCACAGGATACAGATGTGCAGAGATGACAGCCAGATGTGCCTTAGTGGAGCTAAGGCGAGCAAACAGCCTCGTGTACTTGGCGTTTTCCCCTGCAAGCCATGCCAAGTTCTGCTCTTCAGACCAAATAGAGATTTTCTTCTGTTTGGACTTACAGATTATGCTCACAAAGAGCTTTCAACTGGAGAAAAATATTTGGAATTCATGCAGAGCAGAATCTTTTGATATACATTGGCCAGGCAGAATCCAGTTGCCGGGGATGGTGATCCCCGACTGGTGGGCAGCACCCCAAGTCTGTTTGAGGGGCTGAAGGGAGCTGGACACCAGTACTCAAGGGTGGCCAAACACGGATGGGGTCACCGTCAGACTGTGTCTGGGCAGCGCTTCCCAGCAGAGACCACCTCAGGGCACCTGCATGGCAGAATCACCAGGCCCCACTGCTGCTGCATTTCACACACGCAGAACTGCTGTGGAGACCCACCTGCAGCAGTCTAGGTGGGTCTCAGAGGACAGGGGGAGGGTTCCTTGCCTTGGGTTTCTGTCTAGGGCCCCTTTTCCAGCACAGCTCCTGTGCCCTCCCTCCCGGTGTCTGCCTACACAGAAAGCCTCACCCTTCCACCTGAGGCGTGTGCTGCCGTATGCCTTAGCTGGTTGTAAATACTCTCTAGGTGATCAGCACAGCTCGAGAGCGAGGCTAACAGCTTTGCTGGGTGGCTCAGCACGGTTGCTCCTCTCCTGTGAGGTAAGAGGGGCTGGCTTAAGCCAGCTGTTTAACCCCCAGGCCTTAGGCACACGCACACATCCTCTGCAAGCCGCAGAGAGGATGCAATTAAACACGCTGCTGATTGCCCCTGCTCCCTCCTTCCTGCCTGCAATCACTCAGCGAGCAGAAAGCCTGCCCAAGTGGTCCTCCCCTGCTCCCACCGAGAACTACCCATCTGAATGAGCTGGTTTCAGCAAATCCAACCAACTTTGCCCTGGGGGAGGTCAGGGAGTGTGCGTGCACCAGGATGTCACTGCTAGCTGGTGGCCAGCAGCTGAAGGCACGATGCTTTTGGTCAGCTCCTGGCAGTGCCACACGCAGGGTGACAAACAGCTCCCTTCAGTCACGCACTCCTGCTCCGGGTTCAGGGCGGTTCAAAAGGCTGCCCAGCTGATGCAATTTCCATGTAAAAACAGTTTACAGTAGTTTAGGCTATGCCTGTTCCCATTTTGATTTAAGAGCATTTAAATAAGTTTGCATCTGCTTAGATAAAACAGCTTAAGGTCACAGCCTTGGATAAAGCTGGATGTTGTCCTCCTGAAGGCTGGCAGCTCTCCTCTCTCTGAAAAGCTTGAGCAAAAGTGTTTGCACTTAGAGACTTCGGGTGAGCTCAGGGTTTCAGAGAGGCGCCAAGTCTTCCTGCAGCCCGAGCGAGGCCCATCTCCATCACAGAGCCAACAAACCCGCCCTCCTGTGCTCCCCAGGCAGAGCCAGCAGAGGCACTCGCAGGGTGGGAACACCTGCTGTGCCCAGGCACCTCACAGCGGGCTCCAGAGCAGCCCCAGCGCGCCGAGCCCTGCCAGAGCAAAGCCGGAGGGCTGGCGTCCCCACAGCCACCTTCCTCAGCCACAGGCAAGGACCTCTGTCCCTTCTGCCTTTGGGGACACTGGACAGAGGAACGTGACTACAAGAAAAGCCAGGGGAGTGACTCTGAAGCACGGGGTCCGCTCTCAGGATGTCCCCACAGCATCCACACTGTTTGTCCCTCCCGTCGGTGCCGGGGCGCGTTGTACGGAGGGAGCGGAGGAGGGACGTGTGCTCTCTGTGTTTCGGCTCTCTAGGAAAACAAACAAGGCTGCGACGGAGCTGATCTCTGGCTTGCCTTCTGCCAGAGGGTTGTGGGATCCTTGGTAGTTAAAGGAGGGCAGCAGCATCTGGCTTCCTCACTCTTTTTCTGGTCTGTACCCTTTCTCAGACAGATTTTTCTAAAGCTTTCCATGTCCACCCTTCTTGATTCACAAT
Source organism: Atrichornis clamosus (assembly GCA_013400975.1). Classification (NCBI taxonomy): domain Eukaryota; kingdom Metazoa; phylum Chordata; class Aves; order Passeriformes; family Menuridae; genus Atrichornis; species Atrichornis clamosus. The sequence goes on along the minus strand of WBMZ01008118.1, from coordinate 39,367 downwards.
TAAATACACACATGAACAGACTAAAGAAACAATATACACTTTTTTTGAGTGCGCATATTTATTTTTCCCTTTTTGAGTCTTGGCTATATTTTCTTCTCCAGTCCTCTGTTTATGTGCTGTTTTCCCTTACCACGGGCAGTGGGGTGGGAGCCGGAGAGGCAGGATGGAGCAGGACAGCCCTTCCCTGCCAGAGCCCCCCTGAGCCGTTGGACAGACTCCCTGCTCCCTGCCCAGGGCTGCTTGTCCCAGTGGTTGAGCCTCTGCTATTGGTGAATCTTTGGGAATATCTTGCGTTTCAGTGGCAAGGAGAAGCAATTACCAAATTGAGTATGCAGCACATAAAAGCCAACTAGGGTTCTTTCTGGATGAAAGAGGCAATAAAAACGCTGGTATTAATAGAAAAATATTTATTACTTCATGGGATATCAGAGCTTCCTGTGGTTTGAGGCTGTGTCTTGCATAGCTCATTGCTGAATGCCTCAGGATGACTCTTTCCTTTTTTACTTTCAGCAGCAGCTTCTTTGCTCTTAAATCAGTGATCAGGTTCACAAACAGAGCAATTCTGTGTCCCCTTATCGGCTGTTCTCCCGTGCTCCCCTCCCCTTCTGCAGGTACAGGGTGGGCTGGTGGTGTGTCTGTGTGCATCCTGCCTTGGGGAAAGGCTGGGGAATTACAGATGCTCTATAGAAACACACGTGCTCTTCTACCTGCCTGATAACACTGGAAAACAGCAACATTTCAGAAAATTAAAGGGCAGAAAATTCAAAGCAAATGCAAATGAAATCCTATTACATGCAGTGAAATTGCCCTGGAGGACCCTATACCATGGGAAGCTGTTTCTGAGGCCAAAAAAATTTCTGAAATGCAGAAGAGGGATGGGTAACTGTGTAAATATTGAGAATAGCAGTGTCAGAATGAATCCTAACATTAGTATATCTAGAGTTCACAGTTTATAGCTTGTAAAAATCTCAGAAAACAAAAAAAGATCACGAAATCTAATATAAATCTTGGATCACCACCAATCCTTTACTGCTGGACTCCTCCACAGCAACCTGCCTGTGAAGAACGCTGTCCTCCAAAAAGGACATCCCTCTGAGGGATGCTGTCTTCCCAAAAGCATTATGGGTCAGCAACACTGGTGGGATGCCCCTCTCTGCTCCCACCTTCCTCATGTGTCCCTGTCCCACAAGGCCCACCCTTGCAGACAACAAATTATGGAGGCTGCTCGTAAAATTTTTTGCCTCAGGCTGTGTGAAAGCACCTTCTCTTTCCTGCCTCTCTTGAACTCTCCTGAGGCTCCCTTAGAATCATTTAGGCCGGAGAAGACCGCCAGGGCCACCAAGCCCAGTGTTGACCCAGCAGTGCCAATTCCTTGCCGAGCACAAGGACTTGATGAGCCCCTTAGGACAGAAGCTGTCCTCTGCCTCCAGCTGCTGCCGCAGTGCTGGCCACTGCCAGCCCTGCCCGCCGAGCACCCTCCGGCGTCGCGGTGCTGCGGATGTGGCTGCGCTGCATGGCCAGCGCCTGGGCCCTGCTGATGCCCCAAGCCCCATGGCATGCGGATGGGCAGGAGGCAGGTAGGGACCTGCTGTGGGACCTGTGGCCCCACACCGCCCGGCTCAGCCAGCTCGGTCCTCCCGGAGAGCTGCGCGTGCCCAGGACAGCTGGAGAGCTCGGAGCTGCTCCAGAGGGTGCCGTGGCAAGTTCACAGGAGAGGCTGTGCCTGCCTGCACAGGGGACGCCATCCAGCACACCAGCATTCTGTTCCTGCCAGCCCACTGCTCCTCCTCGTTCCCTGAAGGGCAGCCCTGCCACCTTCCTGCGCTTCCGTCTGTCCCCCAGCTTGGAGTGTCCTTGGGCTTGCCAGGGGCATGCTCTGGCCATCCCCAGGTCTCTCATAAGGACTGAGCAGCACCAGCCTACGAGGAGGGCTTCCCTCCAAGGTCTCCATCACCTCAGCTCTGCAGAGGTGACTACCGTGGGGTGATTCCAGTGGCCTCTCCCTAGCTACTCTGTGTGAGTTCCCTTCAGACAGTAGATTAATCTTCCTCTCCTCCTTCCCCTCCACCCCCTCAGCAGTGTGCCTGGGTTTAGTGCAGGCTGGGAAGGGTGACTGCCAGCAGGAGAGGAAGGCATGGTCTGCAGGAGAGGTGCGGGAGCTTCCAGCCCCGTGGGCTGTTTGTTCCCTGCGCACTGGAAGGACCTGTACGTGGCACAGATCCCTGGGACAATCTGTGGGGCCGTATCCGAAACCAGCTCATCAGCACTTCACACATGAGCTGATGCAATCAGGGTGCAGTGCTGCAGCTCCATGAGATAATTCCCAATTATGAGAAGAAATGCTTCTGCTTGGCTGAATGAGCTGAACTTACTGGCCCAGTTGAAGTAGCTTAATTAAAGTCAGTGCAGGAAGCTGTGGTCATCTTTCCTGTGAGTAGAGATATGGTCTATTGCTTACAATTTTTTCCCCAATTCCAGATATAGGAGAAGATTGAGAAGTAGTTTATGTAGGAAGCATCATTGGCATCCTAAACTGTGAATGAAACATTCCTGAGTTGACAGAAGACCAAGAGAGAGTTCAGTGGAATGTCTCCCTCTGCCCAGCACTACTCCTCACTTCTCCGCCTATAAAAGTGTGACATGACAGAATTTGTCACCAGTTCTCAGCAACAAAGCACAAATATATTAGAAGACCCCTCATGCTGCAGAGGTTGGCTCTCATTCCAGAGGAAGCAGTGATAGCATACAAGCAGACCAACTTCTGCTTGGACTCAGTTCCAGCCCCATTCCAGCCTCCAATTTATCAGGAGTGGCATGTCAGAGCACGCAGGTTGTTCCTGGAGACATCTAGTGAGGCTGCAGCGTAATGCAAACCAGCACAGCCACCCAGAAACCTCCCTGCAGGGAGCTGGGACCCCAGCCCTGCAGAGGGCTGCTGCAGCGGAGCTGGTGTGCAGTGCTGGTGAAGCAGCTCCCCTGGGTATGGCCACCAAGTCCCTCAGCACTTCAGACGTCGTAAACACCAGGGTCTCACAGCCAACGTTTCTGCACGGAGTGGAGGAAAGGAAGAAACAAGCTCCTTGCTGTCTCAATGGCACCTCAACCTAATGTAGCCAAAATATTTGCCCAATTCCCACCACGCAATGTGCTTTAGATGTCAGCAGGTGACATTTTGGAGCAACAGTTTGTCACTTTCAGAACTGGCATGGCCTGACCTACATGAAACAGTGACAGCAAACCCGCACTCTGACAATACATTACTGTTTGGTTTAACTAGGTTGATACATTTATGCCTGAAAATTGGTATCTGTAATTAAGCCAAATTTATTGTAAATCTTTATCGTAAAATAAAATTATATTTTCAAAATCTCTCAGAAACTAATATTCAAGTACAAAAGTTGTGCTCTATTTTCAAGAGTGTCTGTAAGCAGCATGTGTTCAGCACGCAGCACCAGCCTCTGGCACTTTTAGCTGCAGGGAAGAGGGCAGCAGCCCTGCGAGGGGCCGATAATCCCCGGCTGGCTCTCAGCCGGCAAACGCCGCCGTTCCCGGTTCCCGACACGTTATCGTGGCCAGCAGGAAACAGCCAGCACGCCCAGCCCAAACAGCAAGCTCCACTGCCAGCTAGGGAAGGGCATGAGCCCTGGGCTTATTCCTCAAATCCTATTTCATGTAACACCTCTCACAAGCAAGTCTGTTCCGCCCACAGGGTCGTGGCACTGAACTGCGCAGGGATGGCAACTGCCAGGAAAGCCCTGACTAGAGGAAATGGCCTCAAGTTGTGCCAGGGGAGGTTTAGGTTGGACATTAGGAGGAACAACTTCATGGAAAGGGCTGTCCAGCCCTGGCACTGGCTGCCCCGGGCAGCGTCAGAGGCCCCATCCCTGGAGGGATTTAAGAGCAATGTGGATGTGGCACCTGGGGACAGGGGCCAGTGATGGCCTTGGCGCTGGGGGATGGTTGGACTTGATGATCTTAGGGGGCTTTTCCTACCTAAATGATTCTATGTAAAGAAGCTGTGCTGGTAAAGCAACGAAGTCAGTTCCTATTTTAATGAGGGAGAAATGGGTCAGTTTGTGGTGAACCGAACTCCTAATGAAGCATCCAGGATTCCCCTTGCTTGCACTAATCAGTGAAACTTACACTTACCCGAAGGACAACACTTCACCACCGCCCGTGTGAGCAACCCCTCCAAGAAGAAAGGCAGCCACATCACACACCTATGCTCTCATTTGTTTCAGTGACAGATCAGCCCTGATTCTTTTGGGTGACCTGTGACAGCCTGCCATGCAAACACCACGTACAAGAAGTTAGCACTCCTCAGGACACTGTGTTTTGTAAAAAACAAATAAAGACATATTTTGAAGGCAGGTGGGACCATAAAATCACCTGAGACCCTTACCCAGCTGCTGCACTGGGTATTGCCTCAGGGACAGCAAAGATAGTCTCTGGGCTTGCTTCAAATTCTTGTCCAATGTACTGTACTTTTTCCCAAAATATATATGTGCTGTATTTCTGCTGGCTATTTAGAAAGGAGAGAGATAAATCCTCATCCGGACCATGACTTCATTCTCCCAAATACATATTTTGTATCTAATTTCACACATTGGAACCCAGCACTCTGCTTGCGTACATGAATTTAATTCTGCTGGTGCCACACTGCTCTACCCTGAGTGAGGCGGGATGAGTTGGAAAGCAGTGCAAGGTCTTACCTAGACTGACTTGCTCAGGAAAAATAATCTAAATTAAGTCACTGCTTGACTTTAAGTGGATTAGTTGAAATGCATTCAATCCCTCAATGCAAGTTCTTATTCAGAAGCAAAATGACCTAAATTTTATTTACCTCTAGTCATTTCCAAACTTAAATGATATTAAGGCAGCTTTCAATCACAGAGGACTGACCCTGAGTATGTTAAATTCAGTTTAAGCAATCCACTTACATGGACAAGAAAAACAAAACAAAAGCAAAACAAGAGAATATTCCCAAGCTCCTGGCATTAAACTGCTAATTGCTAGGCTTGCCTTTCCATGAGTTCAGTAGTTAATGGTTGAACAGCCTTATAGATGTACCCCTGGTGTCAGGTGTGGTCCAGGGTGAGTAAAAACTGTTGGAAGCTGGATCATTCCTGTGTCTCGGACAGAGATGATGGAGCAATTACCATATTTGGGTCTGCCTTAGCCCGTGCTGCTGTATTTTCTCAAATAAATGATGAATGCCACAGAAATCTAAACATGACTTTTTATAGTCAGTCCTCCAGGCACAGAGCTACTGAGGGCTGAGCCACCAGCCTCAGCTATGCAGAAACCATGAGTCAAGCCCCCCAAATTCTGAGGCTGCCTTGAGGGCTGTGAGATTCACAAAGCAGGGCTCATTCCTCCTGTTCCACAGGCTTTAGAGGAGGGAAGGGACAGGGAGAAGCGCTGCAGCTCCAAAATCTCTGAGTAGGAAATGTCCTCATTTGAAAGGCAGGAGAACTCTGTCAGTGTTCTCAGTCCCTCGGTCCTCAGCTCATAGCTGGGGATTTCTGGGCAGCAGGGGCCGCTCAGGGAATGTAAAGGCCAACACTGTCCCCGCCCGGTGTCCCCCAGCCCGTGGGCATTGCAGGGCTGGGCAGGCAGACCCCGGGATGGGCAGAGTGGAGGCAGCAGGTGCCACATTCCCATAAGAGTTGGCTCTACCCGGGGCCAGGGGGTTGAAGACCTCGTGCTCCTTTTGGGCACTGAGAACAATGTCTGCCACCACATCCCACTGAAGCCACGGAGGGCCTGGCAGCCGGCAGAGCCACAGCCGCTGGGAAGCTCTGGAGTGGGGCAGCCAGCGAGGGAATCACTGAGGCACACCCACAGCACATCTCCTTACTTGGCCCGGGCAGGCAGCAGAGCAGGGCTGCATCCCGAGCCCGCTCTCCCCCAGCAGCGCTCCGCAGTGGGAGCTGAGCTGCACCGCAAAACCGGAGTCATTCCTCCTGCACAGCTGCAAGTTGTTACTCACGGAGAGGCGGCTGGGCTGCCCCTCGTGGCTTTCACAACACTTGTGGCTCTCTTCCCCGCTTTGGTGTTGCTAATTCCTTGGTTTGGTTTTCCCAGACAATGCCGACTGCACTAGCAAAGGCAGAGACCTTCATTAGGCTCCACCTTCGCTTACTGCACAGAGCTGGGACCTGAGAATGTGTCTCCTGCTGAGAGAGAACCAGCTCTGGGAACGAGGAGGAACAGCCCCAGCCATGGAGCAGCAGGTTCAGCTGGGACATCAGCACTCTGTGACCTGCAACCAGCATGGACCAAGCCTTGCTGGCCTGGTTTCCACGTGGGCAGCTGGCTCTTTCCACGTGGGCAGCTGGCTCCAGGGCTTTTCTGTCCAAATAGGACAGATGGATTCCGGGTGTGAGTCAAACAGTGGGATGCTCTGGCTAGACCCCATCCCCCTGCTGTCACAGGAGTGAATTCAGACCCTTGCCTGACCTCAGGTATATCAGGGCCCATCCTTAGCAGTGATATCTGGAAACAGCTTTGAACTCCTCTCTAGCAACCCAGTTACATGGATTTTTAAAATATGTATTTACCGTAGTGATATACAGGGCTTAGTTAGTTGTAAACACACTCACGACTTTCTTTTTCCAACTTACATGTTGTAAAGAGCAAGAAAATCAGCAGAAGCCACAATGTCCGTAATTGATACTGAATCCTGCTGTGCCAGCCCTTTTTCCAGGAGTTGTGAAACCCTTCGGAGAGCAGACAGGCTTTTGGGGTATGCCAGATGCTCAGTGTAAAGGGAAGTTTGAGCCCAAGCTCAGTGGTGCTGAGTGAAGACCACTTTCCAATTAAAAAAAAAATTGATATTTTTCTACTCACTGCAGTTCAGCTCTGAGAAAGTTACCAAGTTCTTGCATGCAAGGGGGACCCATCTGTCGAGACAGCCCCTGCTCCCAGTGACACCACAGCAGCTGCCACCCCCTCCTCACGGTGGGGACCCTGGGTGACATCCCTGTTGGGGGCTCTGAGCATCTCCTGGGCTGGCAATGAGCAGGTGAAGGGAATGTCAATGCACTTTTCTCGCCTTAGTGCAGGTTTCAGCACTACGCATATTGGAAAATAAAAAGAAAAAAGAAAGAAAAGAAAAAGAGTATATGGTGAGACAACAATTTTACTGCTCAAAAGCAATAGAATGGATCCAGAAAAGGAGCACCCAATCCCTGCTCACTCACAGCTTGGCCCCAGGAATTATGCTGATAAAATTTCATGCATTTCTGTTTTCCTATTAATCTTCTCTGCTCGAGTAAAACAGCCCTCAGGAAGGGCAGAGTCATTAGACACCTTTGGTTTTGTTTTGCTGATGGCAAAACCTGTTTAGTGCCAAAGAAGAGACATCAAATCTTTCTAAGAAGTAAAAGTGTCATGACTCAAAATCTCCACTGCCTCCCAACACCAACAATCCTGAAGCCTTGTTAAGATGTGCTGGTTTGCCCTGCAGCTCCATGATTCCAGTTCCTGTCCCACTTCCCAAGACTAAATGCACGTGTTTGTAAAGGAAAAACAGATCAGCCCAGGCTGATGCGTTTTTCCATGGCCAGTAGGCATGGCTGGAAAAGCACATGGATCAAAGCGACAGGGTCAGGAAGGAGAGCGTGAATGTTTATACCCTGCCACGAGGAACAAACATTTCCACTGCTTGGGAGCACAGGGAGCAGCCCAAATAAATAAAGGGATCCATGTGCTAGCTCTGCTCCAGGCCAGCCAGCCACATAAGGTGACTTCTGCACAGTTGCCACATCTGTGTGTGCTGGCCCCTCATTTCACCCCTAATGGTCTCTCCAGGGTGTCCAAGGGCTCTGAAGTCCACGTTCCCCTTGGGCTCGTCCCCTGGCTCCTGGGCAGAGGGGAGGGAGCAGAGCAGGGATCAAAGTCACCTGGAGAGCAGCCACCTCCTGACCCTGCCTGGGCCAGCTTCCCCACAGCATCCTCGCGGCAGGACTCTCAGGCTGCATCCTTGTGCAGGTGCAGTAACCCCAGCTCTTTGGGGGTAGCAGAGGCCCATGGGAAAGGCATTCTGACACATCACTTCAGATCTACACGTCTTTTAAATCCCTCCAGGAGTGGTGACTCCATCCCTGCCTCAGACAGTCTGTTCCAGGGCTTGACAACACTTTCTTTGAAGAAATTTTCCCTAATATCTACCCTAAACATCCCCTGGCACAACCTGAGGCCATTTCCTCTTGTTCTGCCACTTGTTACCTGGGAGAAGAGGCTGAGCCCCACCTGGCTACAGCCTCCTTCCAGGTAGCTGCAGAGAACAAGAAGGTTTCCTAATGTTTGCAAAGAATTACTGAATTTACTCTTAAATCTGCCCCAAGCCTTATTTCAGCCTCTCACTGTCCTTTTGTTTATAAGCCTTCTGCTTGTGCCTAACAAACTGCCTCAGGCGAGATCCCATCCCATCCCATTCTTTTCCTACTCACAATAAAAACTCATAGAAAACAGCAGTGTTTCATTTTGGAGCTATTTTGAACAGGAATGTGATCTCCAAGGAACGGAGTAATGTCAGAAAGTGACCAAATAACATGACAAATTCAAATTGCACTCAGAGTTTCAGAACTGTCCAGGCTGAGGCTCAAACCAGTTCCTGTGAGCAGCAACACGGACAAAACTGCCCATTCCAAAGCTGTGGATAACAATCCAAGAGCAGATTTTAACACTTCAAGAGCAGATTTTCAGGCCACTGGCTCCTGGGCAGGAGGCACCAATGGAACAGGAGGAAATGGGGCTGCCTGAATTCAGCAGGCATTTCCCTGCCTCCCCCAAAGCTGCTCCTCACAGTCTGTGGGAGAGCTTTAGCAAAATGAGCAACTTATCCGCAGCCCCTCTGGCACTGGGCAGGAGCCTCCCTTGGGATCGCTGGACACTGTTTCTTCACCAGCACGAACAGGGTTTAAGCCTCCACTTCAAACCCCTGTTTGCCTGTGGAAGTGGCCACACTGCTGGGCAGCACGATGAGCTCCCAGAGCACCAAATCCAGGACTGTCTGTCCAGGAGCTTCCCTGCTTGGAAGGCAGCAGGATCTCCAGGCTGCTCCCACTCAAAGAGGCATCAGCTCACTGGAGACCCCTCAGGACCAAGCCCATGGGAGAGGCTGGACTGCAGGGAGCATCCCTCCTGCCGGCCCAGGCGTGTCCGTGGCCCTGCTCCAGGGACAGGCTCTGGCACTGCACGGACGCATCCCCAGAGCAGTGCTGGCACCTCGTGTCCCCTGGGCAGTGACTCCTGTCCCGATGTCCGAGGGGACGGTCAGTTCTTGACCTGCCGTACAGCCTCGTGAGGAGTTCAGCAAGCAATGGTGCTCCCTCATCCAGCCCACCACGGCTGCTCCCTGCCCCTGGAATGTGGGCACAGCTTGAGAAGTTACTAGAGCTCCTCGTGCCCAGGGACCCAGATCCCCGCACGGCACCCGATGAGAAAGCCCAGCTGCTTCTGGCACAGCTGCCATGGGGACAGAGGTCCCGGGGTGGCAGCCAGCCTCGAGCAGCAGGGATGGATGCAATGGGATGAGCAAGGCCCATCAGCTCCCTAAAAACCCCTGCCCTGGAGAGGAGTGTCATTTCCATCAGCACACTAAGCTTTCCTTAAGCCCTTTCCTTGGGAAGGGTGACTCACTGCAATATCCATCTGAAATGTTCTCCTGAGGCATTTTTAGACAAGAGTGGTGGTGGTCCAGTGAGTCAGGGCTCCAGCACTGCCCATTAATGTGGAAAGCTTTGGGATCCAGTGTAATGGATTGCTTTCCAGGGCTGCTTCCTAGGAGCTCACTTCACCAGCAGCGCCCACCCTCACTCCCACCTCTGCTCCTATTGCACCTTGTTCAGACGGTGGGGGTTGTTCCCTCCTCACAACAAAAGAATCAGAGCAGGCATCCAAAAGCCCTTCACCTCCAAATCACTGTAATCCAACTCGATTTCACTGCCTGTACCAGCCATTATTCCCAGTGCAGGAAATACAAGATAAAAGTGATGGGGAGAGAGGGAGGAAGGAAGGCAGGGAGGGAGGGAGCCTGGGGTTCAGCAAGGGAACCAGCTGAGTCTCTCCAGAGTCTGGCAAGGGGAATTCTTCAGGCATCAGGAGTGCCTGTTCCTGGTGCTAACAAGGGAACAAGGCAGGGAACACTTCAGAGGGCTTCTGTGGTTTATCTACAATAAATCTCACACTTCAGAGGACTGGAGGAGCTTGTGGGGAGAGCAAGTGAGAGGAGAGGCCGCCCTGCTACCTCCTGGCACGGGATAAATACAGCAGAGGTTTCTGTTTGTTCACCTCAGGAGTGCACACTGAGAGGTTTTCCAGGGCTCAACCTCAGTGGTTCTGTGGTTCTGTGACCTGGACCTGAGCAGCCACCCCTGCTAAAATGAGGTGTATCAGAAAGTTGCTTTGAATTGCCCTTCTCTTCTATTTTACACCAAGAAACCAAGGCACGAGGGTTGGCACGATGCCTGTGCAGGCAGGCAGAGAGGGCCTGAATCAGATTTTTCCTGAGAGCAAACTGCCTCAAGAGTCCACACCAAAACTAGAAAAAACAGAGGTGATGCCCTGGGCTTCACTGATACTAGCAAATGGCAGAGAAATTAAGGAGGTTTTTTCCTGGTAAATATTAAATATTCTCAGGTAAACCCCACCCATGATTACCTCTTTGGACACAGAAAGCATTTGTCACACTATCTGAGGTCTCCTGGTCCCCAGCCACAGCTGTGCCAGGCTGCTTAGAAAGATGCTGTAGCCCAAAGCTGCTTCTAAATCTGGTCTGACCAACCAAAAAGGTTCCACTGGCAGCACTGACTTCAACTGTTCTATAGCAGAGCAAAGCAGGAGGGGAAAAAAAGGAAACCAAAACCGCAACCAGGACCAAAAAAAGCCCAGAGCAGCACCTGAAGAGTTAAGCCTCGTGGTCACAGCATCTTCAAACCATTTTAATTGTTAGTTTTACTGAAAGAACAGGTGAGGTAGGTGTTCTCATTTAATCACTTTATAAACAGAGACGCTCAAGCTGCTCTGCTCTGTGGCACATGGCACTTCCCATGTGGTGAGACATAAATCAGTTCTCTGTGCGTGTGTGTGCGGTGTTTATCCCCTGCCGTTCTGGCTCTGCTGGTTCGGGGCATCTCTGTGCTCCTGACTGAACCCCCCACCATTTGTGGGCACCCCAGGGATGACAGACCCCAACCTCACAAGCACCTCAGCCCCATCCACCAGAGCATCCCACAGCCCCCAGACCACAGCTCACCAGTGCAGAGCAGTGCTTAGTAACTACATTCCAACCTAAACGATTCCAGGACTCTAAAAGCAGAGGCCAAAAGCACAAAGAGTGGACTGGCAGCATTTGGGTCTGGGCTAACAGCCCATCAACACCTTTGGAGAGTTCCCTGATGGCTCTTTCGGGGAAAACAAAGACCGAACACTCACACCAAAATACCCAACTCCCTCCTCCTCCAAAGTTTCACCCAAGTTTGCCAGAACTTTCCGTGAAAACCTTGTAGAAGGGTTCAGGCCAGAGCTGCTCACACAGCATCCCTCCATAGGCAGAGCCGCTCTCGCTCTGCAAACCATCCTTATTCCGGCAGGGGAAAACCTGCCCAGGCTCCCCTGCCATGTCAGACACTGCCTCGCGTGGTTCTGGAGCCTCTGTATTTCCCAGTCCCTCGGGAGGAGCAGCGTGGCTACTGAGGAAGGAGCTGTGCTGCTGCTCACCTGGGGTTTGCCTCCAGAAGGTGAACTGCAGGAAAACAGGGCGCCTGGCTGGTGCAAGGAACGGGGCAGCTGTCCTTACAGGGTGTTTTGGAACCAGCAGGTGCCACATGACACGTGTGTTTGACGTCCTTTTCTGACCAAAACACAGCAGCCTGGGAGCAGAAAGTCACCTGTCATCAGAACGGGAAGTGGTTCTGCAAGTGCAAAGGAGCATTTTTGTGTAACTTCCAGCTGAGGCAAGATTCCTGACAGCCAAATGTTCCCAAGCAACCGCTCCCAGCAGCTGAGCCATTGTCAGAGGACAGAGCTTTGACAGTAATCACAGAATGCCAGTCTGGTTTTGTTTGAAACAGACCTCAAAGCTCATCCCATTCCACCCCTGCCACGGGCAGGGACACCTTCCACTAGACCAAGTTACTCCAACCTGGCCTTGGACACTTCCAGGGATGGGGCAGCCACAGCTTCTCTGGGCAACCTGTGCCAGGGCCTCCCCACCCTCACAGGGAAGAATTTCTCCTCCATATCCCATCTAACTCTGCCCTCTGGCAGTGGGGAGACATTTCCCCTTGTCCTGTCACTCCAGACCCTTGTCCTACGCCCCTCTCCAGCTTCCTTGCAGCCCCTGGTTTCCACCAAACCTATATTCCCGGCAGGGGGCATGTAAAAATCCCCATCAACCTCTCTGGATAAGCAAGAGAACAGGAGAACTGTTCTAAAGGAAGGAGTAGAAGAAAAGAGTTTACGGACCCTCACAGCCCAAAGACCAGAGAGGAGGTGGTGGTGCTGCTGAACCTGCTCTGGGGCGCTGGCTCCTCTCTCTCATTCCAGTTTCATGTGCCCCAAAGCACACAGAGTTCTCTCTGCACTGCTGTCCACTCTGGAAACACTTCATTTCGGCATGATGTCAAAGCACACTTTCAAACAGACTAAGAACTGCGCTGGTTTATAGAAAAACTCATGGAGATGGATTTCAGGGCAGTGCCCTAAATGAAGGTGAAACCAAAACCTGTCCTCACGCAGTCACTGGTGTGGGATGGAGAGGGGCAGCTGATGTTCTGAACAGGATCCACCAGGAACCACAGTCTCCGTAAATCAGACCATTTTTAATTCATTGCTCACACTGCCTTCGGGATTGGAACCTGCAAGCTCATCTGTTCCACCTTAATCGTGACGCTGAAGATTTGTCTTTTTGAGAGCCAGGAGTTATTTCCCTTTTAATCCATGAGTGTTTACATATTAAATTACACTCCAGCAATCCTTTTTACCAACACCTTTGGCCTGTCATAATAGCATCATTTCTTCATGCTAGTCCACCCTTAAAATCCTGATTTTTGGAGCGAAGTGGCCCTTCAATTCAGCGCCTGGACTGAAACATTTGCAAGATACCAACTGATCTGGATTTTTTACTGGCAAAATTATTTTCTCTTCCAGGAGTCCAAGAAAACCAGAATCACGTTTTCATAGGACCCCAAGATAATCTCTGGTTACCAGGGAGATTTCCTCGGGGAATTTTCTATTGAGAAAATAAAAACAGTTTTTAAAGAAAACTCAGCCCTGCAGTAAATTGCTCCAGCAGGAATGTGCATTTCAATACCAGTAATTGGCAGCCACTCTGTTGTTTGCCAGCACTTTAACAGAAGTTCTAAAAAAGGTTTGTATTCAGATTGGCGATTTGTTGGTACCTGCTGGGCATTTCCAGCAGGCAAACTGCCGGCCTGGCACACGTGAGCACGGTGGGGGCTCGCAGACACCCCTCCAAGAGGCCCTGGCTGTGGTTTTGTGAACGTGTTCACTGGAAACACACAGCCTCTCCTTAGAGCCCAGCTACGCTGGAGGTGTGGGGGGCTGGAAATAGCCAAAGCCAGACCCAAACCCACAGACCAAGGTGTCACCAGAACTGCGGCAAAACCAGAAACTCTCCAACAACGTCTTTTCGGTGTTAGAGAATCAAGGCTTTACTTTATTCTGGCCAGGATGTGCAATAGCAATCATTTCATCCACACATGCCTGGGTTGTGCAGTGAAAATTACTCCATCATACATAAACTTTTACCTACTGTTTCCCATCTTCATACAGACAGAACTCAAACAAATATACCTTCAATGTTCTTAAATGACACAATTCTTAGTATTCCATCTCCTATTGGTTATTGATTCCTTTGCCTTCGATGCTAATGTGGTCCTCATTCTTCGGTTCTCTTATCAGCCCTTTCCCAGTCCAGGTGTCTCCAACCATTCCAGCGGTGCTGTTGGGGATGATGTTCCTTAATGTTCCTTAATGGTCACTTTTCTCCTGTGTAGTTTTCTGGCTACTCCCACTCTGTAGATGCTCATCGGGNATCTGTAGATGTTAGGCTCATCGGGCCTCACCCAGTGAACACAGTCTTAGAAAGGACTTTCAACTCCCTTCCCCCTGGACAAAGGCGAGCAAACCCCTTAAATAAAAAAGGGTCGTGAATGCTTCTGCCTCCTATTAATGGTCTTTTACTAAGGAATTCATAAGCAGAAGGCTTCAAGGGGAAAGCTAACCCCCTCACCACCCCATCCTCAGTTATCCCAAACCCTGCAACCAGGATGAGCAGGTGGATAAGGACAGCAAACACCGAGGAGTTCCCTTCCTCCCAAGGTGTGACAGCTGTGCCATCGGCTTTTCCTCGAGGGTGGCCCACAATAGATGGCAAGGGAAAGGAACAGCCTGTCCCTCCTCAGCCTTTCCCAGCCACAGTACTCGGGGATTTCCTGGGCTGCAAGCTGCCTCTGAACCCAGTGCAGAGCAGCCACCAATGATTTTAGGTCATTAATTTGTTTAATCGTTTTTAAAAAACCTTTTCTTTCTGGCCTTCCTACAGTGACAAGCCCTGGAATCCAGTGTTTTCCAAGGAGGGGTTGGGGTGCAGCACAAAGAGTAGAGAAAGGCCTGAGCGTTCCCCTGGCTTGTGGGACTGCACATGTCCTCCCTGGGCTGTGCTGCTCCATGACCCCAGGAGCCATCACATCCCAGACCTGCCCAGCAGCCCCATCCCAACACCAGCACGCAGGGATACCCAAGGATTCTGCAGTGGTTCTGTGTCTGCAGCAGGCAGCACGGCCAGGAGAGAGCCGCTGTGACAAACACCTTTGTATGGGAACCAGCACCTCTGAGAAAGGCGAAGATCCAACTATCTCCTGCAACCCATCCTTCTAGCCTGCCCCAGCAGCTTCCCAGGGCTGCCTGGATCCCTGATCAGGGCCCTGATGCTCGCATTGGCCACACTGCCACATCCCAAGGAACGAGCACTGATACACAGCAGCACTGGACAAGCACCCACTGTTGAATAAACTCGGCTCTGGTCCGTAAAAAAGTTTACAAAATGGATGTTTTCCACGTGACAGATGGCTGGCAGCCGACATTTTCCATCAAAAACTTAATTCCCGTGGAAAGAGCAGGCTGCCCTATGTGGTGTGACAGAGGTCCAGTGATAAACCTCAGCATCCCCGGAGGGCCATGGGAACAGGCAGGACAGGGCACTGCGGGGCAGGGCTCTGAAGGGAGCGTGCTTGGCTCAGAACTGAAGTGTGCGGAGAAACCTGGATTTATGTCTGAAGCAGGGCATGTGCACTGACAGCAGCTGCTGGGCCTCAGCCCACCCACGGGAGCCCCTCTCCCTGCAGCTGCCTGCAAACATCTTCCTGCTGCTCGAAGGCACGAGCCCAGTGCCTGGCTTGGGACATTCTTGGGACAATCTGGGGCATCCTGGGAAAGTGTGGCTTTCTCGGGTCCTGCTTCTCCTTTCACATTTTCCATTTGTTTCCAGAGGGGAATGGCCCTGAGAGGAGCAGTTTCCAGGCCTCCTGTCAACTCTTCATGCATCTTTTGGAGATTTTGCACAAGAAAGAGCTGCAGAGAAACAAACAGAAAAAGGGAAAACCAGGAATCTTTCAGCTGACTGAAAGAAAAGCATCTTCTTGTCATAGCATGAAAATTACCACTGAACTATTATTTAACATTCCTAAAACATCCAGCTTCCGTGTTTTTAAATGCTGCTGAGAAGATGTGACTGATTGAAATGCTCTTTTCCCAGCAGACATCCAGGAGCAGCAGGGGAAGCCCTGGGTGCTGAATTCCAGCCGCTGCTGAGCAGCCATGCCTCTTCCCTCTGTTTCCCGAGATTTCCTGTTTCCCGCACACCTCCGTGCACCCGGCCCTGGCCGGAGAGGGGCACGCAGGGGTGTTCTTGCTGCGGAGCGTGAAGCCCGCAGGAGCAGGAGCCCGTTGGATCCAGCTGCTGCGTTACACAACTGCTGCGCCTGAGCCAGCCCAGGGACCACGGCTCGGCTCCCCATGCGGCCCGGGCTGCTCCCCAGGGGCCCCGGGAAAACAGGAGCAGGCGTTTGGAAGTTTCCATGGTTCCTTTTTAAGCTCCATCCTGAACAAGTTATTTCCTCCTCAGAAATCTACTCAACACCTTATGCAAATTCATGCTAATTAATGCCATATAGAGGAGATGACCCTGTGTAAAGCAGGAATCACCCCCCATCTCTGACCACCAGGGAGGAATTAAAAAGGAATAAAGAATAAAAATCCCAGCAGCTTTGTGAGCGGTGTTTGATGTTGGGTTGTATAAATCACAGACCAGACTGAGCTGCACGTATGGGAATATGAAAGAAGGGTTTGATTAACAGTGGAGCTCAGATCCAACTGCACAGCCAACTGAGAGGTTAATTATCTGGATGAGAGAAATGCTGATCCCTCAGCACCGGGCACCATTTCCATACGGGCACGTGGGCATGTCTGATAGTTCAAAATCAGGGCTGTTTTAGCAAGGGTGAGGGAGTGGAAGGGACCAGGGAGCATCCACAGGCAGCCGGGAGGCATCAGGAACACCGCAGGAAGCTGTGGTTCTGCTCCCTCTCCAACTTGCACAATGTCTTCCGCTTTGGTTCCTGAGGACTATGTGTTATTTAGGTATTGCAATGTCTGGGGCTGCTCCGTGTGACCTGCCTGTTAGGGAATGTTAGGAAGAGACCCAGCCATCTCCCCTGGCTCTGGAGAGCACAGGGCAGGGCTCCGAGTCCAGTTCCCCCTGCACCATGAAACCAGAACTGCACAGCTCCTGTGCCGGGCTGCTGACGGCAGGGCCAGGCTCAGGCACACACCAGGCAGGGCAACGGGGAGCCGGTCACTGTCCCGACGTGCAGACGTGTTTGAGAGCCCTTCCCCGAGGTGATGGAGAAGAGCAAAAGGCAAACCTTCAGAGGAAACACCTCCCCTGCCTTCACTGACAAAGCAGGCGATGCCACAAGCCAGCATCAGCCTTCAGCCATTTTGCAATCAGGGAAAAGCTGGAGTGATTACAGGAGAGGAAGTTGGACAAGTTACTTGCCCAGACATAAGTGTTGAAAGTGCAGGGAGTTGGAATTAGGTGGACTTTGGGGTCCCTTCCAAGACAGACCATTCCCTGATTCTATGAACACCTCCATAAATGAGCATGAACAGCTTGAGTCCAAAGGATGCCAGACACAGGAGGCAGGAATTGCTTTCAGAAGGAAAGGGGTGCAGTTATTAATTTCCAAACATCACATTTAGAAACCCGAAGAACAAAACCATAGGGCACCCAAGGATTTCCAAAGATTTTGAAAGCAGCAGTACTGGAACATCCCTGGGGCTGGAATATTACCAATCCAAAGTGTATTCCCAGAAGGAGATAACAAATCGCTCTGATGAACAGTAGGCTGTTTATTGCAGGTTTTATGAGCTTCTGACATGAATCTTGTGGCAGAACTGAAGCCAAATAAGGGAACCAATAAGTGAAAATACACAGGCATCGTTAGCAAAAAAATAAAGTGTCTGTTTCACCCACTTCAGTGAGCTGCCAGACTTTTTGAAGAGCTTGAAACACACAACTCCCCTTTACTGCCCAAGGTCATGGCTCCTGAGGCTTGCTCTGTAGTCAGCAGAGGAGAGATACACTCAGGCATCTCCATTGATTATAAAGAGCAGGTAGGAACAAGTTTATCATCTAAAATTAGTTTGGATTATGGATGCACTTCAAATTTGAAGTTTAAATTACATTTTGAGTGCCCAGATTTAGACGTTCTGATTTGAGAGAGAGGCTCAGCTCCCCACAATTCATTATTTATGAGCCTGAGAATATACCCTGACACATGCTGAATGTAGAGATGCTTTTCTGCCTCCCTACCCAGGGCATGACCTCTGCCCGGAGCCCTGGAAGTAAATTTTGAGTCAGGAGGAAGGAAAGGGGAAAACACCAGCAAACCCCACTGAGCATCTTAAGGACAGCCTGTGCGCTGCCTGGAACTCCAAACTCGAGATCTGTAATCTGCTGCAGCGGTTGATGTCAGAGTGAGGAGACCTGCCCCTGCCAGAATTAACAGCATTATCAAAATTCACCTTTTGGCACATCCCAGGCAATTCTCTGCAGGCTCCACACGCTGCTTCAGTGCAGAGGGAGACACATTCCTGGGGCTGCATTGGAAGCGTCCTCCCCGAGTGATATCTGCTCCTGCTGGGCTGAGGTCACCCTTGTCTTGGGGACATGTCTTCCTCCCTTTGCTCTGGTCTCTCCTCTCTGCTGCTGTTCCTCAGTTCTCATCAGTTGTTCACAATGAAAAGAGAGGGAGAAAACATTTATTGCAACAAAAATATCACCGCTGGAGATGCCTATTAGGAAATGATAAATTTTAGCATTTGAATTAAAATGGCAGCTCAGACTGCCCATGCAGGCAGCAATAAAATAGAAAAACTGTGCTGCAGAGATGCTTCCTGGGATTGTCCCAGGTTTGGCTGGGATGAAATTAGCTTTCCCCTTATTAGCGGGTGCAGTGCTGTGCTTTGGATTTAGGATGAGGATAACGCTGAGTGGCCAGGCAGCCGCAGCTGGCCATCACTTCCCCTTCTCTCCCCCATTTCTCAGAGCAGCAGGATGTGGCAGGCTCGGGGACACCATGGGTCAAAAGTGCCTTAAGTGACCGTGGGTGCTTCGCTGGCACACTTCATCAGCTTGGCCAGATTCTGTGATCTGCTGCATTTCTCAACTGCTTCCACCAGAACCACCACAAATCCAGCACAGAGTCATAAATCATTTCAGGGCCAGCAGATGTCTTCAGGGGGAAGTCTCCACAGAATCAAACTGGCTTCTGCAGAGCTAAGGAAAATTGTGGATTTTAGAGCTACGGAGCTGCAGAAGGGACCTGCAGGTGGGTAAGACCCTCGGTACGGACAGAGCCTTTATCCTGCCTCGGTTCACGGGACCCCCAGGGTCGCTGAGCGTTTGGTTCTTATTTGAGTAAATGCCGGAGGTGCGGGTGCGGCGCTGCCCCGGCCGGCAGCACGGAGCTGAGCTCTGTGCAGGACCTTAAATCAGAGTCACAGCACGGTTTGGGTGGGAAGGGACCTCCAAACCCACGTCATTCTGACCCCCAGCCGAGAACAGGGACACCTTCCGCTAGACCAGGCCGCTCCAAGCCCCATTCATCCCGTGTGTGTCGCAGGAACAGACATCCCTTGTGGGCCATGACGTGCTGCCCCAGGGAGATCACACGTGTGCCTGCCAGAGCCAGCACCCTCAGACCTCTGAGACCATCTTAACTGCAGGCAGACTGGGAGCAATGACGCCTGAAGACTCACCAGGAAAATAACTTCAGACAGACATATAGCAGCAAACGCTGATCCTTGTCACCTGGGGCCGCAGTAGCCTGGAATAACACCCTGTTCTGAGCCGAAAGCCGCGGATGTGTCGGCTGTGCTGCCACTCTCTGCCTGGCCAGCGGCCAGGCCCTGCAATCCAGCACCTCCGGGGCCAAAGAAATACCCAACAAAAATTCTCTGGGCCTTGGATGCAGCTCCTTTCCCCCAGTCTGAAACTCTCCCTTTGCAGGGGCTTGGTTCCCTGAACACAGAAATTGTACAGACAGAGACCACCAACACCTGGATGTGTTTCAGCAACACATTAGCAATTTAAATTGGGTAATAAATGAGGAAAGGTAATACCTGGCCTTGTCTGCACAGAAGGACTCATTTCACCCTTAAAGTTTAAGACAAAAGCACGTTAGAGAGAAACAAGAGAGGGGATTAAGTGTTCTCCTGTAGTGCTCATATATTGTGTTTGCTTAGAGTGCTGGATTAACAAGAGAAATGGATTTCATTACATGCATGAGAAAATTAATACAAAATTAAACTAATACCATTATTTGTGTTACTGAAAGAGAGCAAAATGCAGAAAGAGCAGCATTTTTAAGTGGTAAAAGGGCAATGCATTCTTTCTTTGACTATAGAAAATTATACTAGAATCACAGAATCATTTAAATTGGGAAGGATCTCTAAGATCCTGGAGTCCAACTGCTAATCCCACAACGGAGTTAAAAAGAAATCATTTTAGTTCCCCTTTAAATGAAATTCACGACAGCCCTGAGAAGGAACAAGCACATCTATTTCCTACCCACTGCCTGTGGCAACTTAAACATCTGAGCTTGCAGAGATTGTCCTGGGACTCCAAAACATTGTGTGAACCAGAAAATAATCTAGTTGTGTCCTGCACAGCTCTAAACTACCCCCCACCAAGCAACCCCCAGCTTTATATGACGCCATTTGGATAAGGAACGTGCCTAATGAAAAGAGGGGGAAAAAGTCTGATGGGATGATGTGGCACTACGGCATCATCGGGAGCGATGACGCAGAGCTGCGCGGAGACAAAGCAGCTGTCAGATAATCCCCATGATTAACGCCCAAGAGCCTTTGCATTCAGCTCTATCGCTCTTACAAGACCCGAAACCCAACAGCCACAAACCAAACAGACAGGGCCCCTCCAGAGAACAAGTGCTGCAGTTCTGTCCTCCTCCCTTCCCTCCTGGGACCAAAGCAAACCAGGTTTCACTGCTTAACCTCTGCCTTCCAGGGTTACGTTGGAAACAGAAACGTGTAAAACTACAGACATTTATTTCTAAAATCCCCTTAGTAATGTGTTTGCTTTGGCTTCCAAAGGCTTAAGCAAGCGATGTGTTGGTCTTTGGGCTCCCAGAGCTGTGTAAGTCCAACCGAGGATGTTAAATTCAATCAGCTGATGGCAGAAGTTCAGCTCCTGGTGGAAGCATCTCCTCGTCATCTCCTTGTCCAAAATAACCCCCCCGAACCAAGCCCAGAGCTCACAGAGAGCCCAGAGCCAGCACCAGGAACAGCCCAGGTGGCCACCAGCCGTGTCCCTCAGCAGCAGCCAGACTGGGGCTCCCTGGCACGGATGTCCCGATCCGGGCGCCGCGGGCTTGGCCGGACACACGGGAGCTGCACACGAGCAGGGGCTCAGGGATGCACGAAGGGAGCTCAGTGCACGTGTCCGAGGAGCCTGCCGGGAATCAGAACTGGGTTTCTCCAGGGGCTTTATGGGGACAGCTGTAACACGGACAGAAAATCCCTCTGGGGCTACGGGAGCGTTGCTACAGCAGCATCAGCACTCAGTGCTTCAGCCTTAATTTTTCCCTCAGTGTTCTCTTTTCAGTGCATAATGCATTAATTCATGGAAAAATTAAATCAGCTTCAGTTAAAAATCAATTTCTATGTGAAGGAGTTTTCCGATTTCCAAGAGGAATTTTCAGGAGAGCAGCAGCCTGCTCCAGTTCCTGCTGCCGGGGAGCAACTCTGGCAGAGGGGCTGCTGCGAGGTGGTGGCTGCAGCACATTCCCAGGGCTGCACCCATCCTGCCCGATCATCACTTACACGGCACCAGCCCCGGGATGCGGTGCGGTGCTTCCAGCGGTGCTGCCCTGCCGAACAACATCTGCTCCAAATAAGATGTTGCATCAATAGCACACACAGGCGAGGGCTGAAACACAGATGTATGGATTGAACCATTCAATAATTTCCATAAAGAACAAACGCAGTCCGCTCGCACTGGAGCGATAATCAGGCATTCAGCGAAAGCCTCCGTAAATAGTTCTGTAACTCAGGAACATTTTAATTCTTTCCCTCTTTTTAATTTTGTAGTTGCCCTTGTTTTCTGCCATTTAGTATTGGTTTTCGCTTTATGATTCTCTGAGCTTTCCACAGAAAGAATGCTTGATCACTTCTTCTAAAAACCACCGATAAGAAAATTAAATCCCTTTGGCATCACTGCACAGGGTAGTTGCATAACAAACCGAGTATATATAGAAATTGCTCTCCAAGTGTTTACATAAGAGCTTGGAATAAGACAGATGTAAAAAAAAAAAAAAAAAAATCCAACTCAATTTACGAACCAGCCCTGCAGTGCTTTTGTGTCTGATAACGTGCAGCGAGCGAATCAGCTTACCAGGGGTACACTGGGAATATTAGTCTGGTGCTATTTACATAACTGGGAAAGAAAGATTAAAATGGGGCAGACAAGTGTGTATAAAGGGGCGATTTGCTTATCTTGGAGAAGATCCTCGGTCTGACCAGGAAGACTGGCACAGAAGCTGACGCTTTAAGATACTCCAAGCAGTCCGAAATCTCCTCTGGTTTCTTTGTGCAAATTGACCCTTCTGAGATCAGAACTCCACAGACACCTCTGCACACTCTTCTCAACCGTCTCAGTCACAACACACAACAAGAAAACCCAGGTTTGTTCCACCGGCCTCTCTAAAGACTGAGTAGCATAACCATTTATCTCCAAAATGTTGCCATAATTCAAAAGAAAATTATTACATCTACTTAAAATTTCCATGCTAATGGCTTTTTTCCTTAAAAAAAAAAAATTAAAAGGCAATTGTACAAGATGTTCTCTTAAGGAAATATGTTACTAAATAAGAGGGACAAAAAACCCAAAGCAGTGCAGAAGGTGAGCAAAGCATTGCTCACCCTGATAACTGAAAACCAGCTTTTCCATCCTCCAGCCCAGAGCAAGTCACAGTCAGATCATTGCACAGCTCAGCTGCTTCACCTCCTGGTGCAGGTTTGCTCACCCTGCCCTCCCCAGCCATCCAGTGGAGGATGTATTCCACAGGCACTGCCTCCCAGCAAGGACTGTGAGTTTACAAAACACAAGTATGACTGTTTTTCTGGCAGCAAAATGTTACAAAACAAGTATCCAAAGTTTTAGAAATAACCGGCATAAACAAACCCATCTAAGGTAATCAGCCACCACAATCCCCCATACAGGAAGCCGATGGCCTTGGGGGGGGAGGGTTGCTTGGGGTTTTTGTTTGGGACTCTCTGGGGTGCCGGTTTTTTGTCTGTTTGGTGATTGGATGAGGGTTGGCTGCTGGCTGGAGCTGTGACACAGAAGCGTTTGTTTAAAGCAGCAGCCAGGCTCAGTTTGCAGTCTTGGGTCTGGCACATGGAGCACGCGGGGCATTCTAACCGAATGTACCATCATCTTATGAATAAAATGGCTCCTCTCAAAAGCCTTTGGGCTCTGAGCTCAACCTAAGGATCCTGTGCCCTCCTGAAGGAGAGCAGCACTCGCTGGTATCGCCTGGCCTGGGCGCTCGGCTGCTGGTTTTCACTGAGCTGCACCCTGGGTGCATTATGTCCATGCCACCCAAACCTCAGCCCTCCCAAACACAGCTTTCCTTCCGATCTCTCCCTCTGCAGTATCTGGATCCAAATAGAATAGAATAGAATTTAGAATTTAATAGAATTTAATTTATTTCCCACTGGACAGTAATGGAACAAACGGGCCCGTGGAGATCAGTTCAGCCTTCTATTACTGTACATGCATTAAACATTAGAACTGCTATACTCCTTCTAGTACGGACATGAAAAATGCACAGAACATTTCCAATTTGAATTCCATAATTATCCATAATGCTCTCAAAGGTTTCTAGTCTCTTCAGATGTCACCATGTCATTTTCCTGAGCAACTTCATAAACCTTTTCCTCCTCCCTTTCTGACTGGCTGCTTCTTAACTGGGTACAAATTCCTCACAAAACAGACATATTCCACCACTCCCAGCTTCACCCGAATGGCAAGAACATGGGCAGAGCCACCCCTAGCTGAGCACTACATGGCCCTTCATGGAGAGAGCAGAGGCATTTGCTACTGCTCTAGCTCCAGATCCCATCCTGTAGATGATGCCCCGGATCCTTACTTTCTTAATGAAAACCAACTTTCAAAATGAGTGTTTTTGAACGTCATCCAATCAGGTACACCCGTCTCCCAAAAGGCAGTGACTCTGAACCCACTTTGCAGAGAACTGGGAACTGCAAAGCTGCTGCAGACCATTAACACAAACATTATGATGTCTGTATCACAACCAAGAGCAGAAAGAACTCCCTGATCTCCCCCTCTCTGGAAGATGACATCTGAGAAATTCTATCCCAACAACAACCAGGACACTACCGCAGCCCATGCTGTACTGAATTTGTCTGTACAGATGTTTCACATTCAGCCAATTTACTCACATTCCCATGAAATAGCTCAGATTTTTGCCCATTTCTATTCAGGAGAAGGTTACTGCCAGTGTGACTCCTGCAGTCCCGCTGCTGAGCCCCTGCTCTTTCCCTGGAGAAGTGTCATCGCTGCATCCACTGGGGATTTGCCCACCCCTGTGCCTGTGACTCCCACCAGACAGCTTGATCAGGACCGAGGCCGAGGGCTCTCTGTGCCAGCACGGTGAGTGTCCGGAGGGCTGGAACGGGAGTGCACCCGGTGGACACTGAGCAATCAGGGGCACGGCAGCACCAGAGGATACGGAGCAGATCTGGAGGTAAAGGGAAACCAGCTCCAGAAACAAATACCTTTTCTATTTAAGGCAATAGGAACACTGGCTCCTGGCAGCTCGTTGGTACAGTTTTAATTCCCAAGCGCTGTAGCCTCGGATGCTTTGCCCACGCCAAGCAAGGTGACTCTGCCTGCTGGTAAGCATCGCTGTGTTCTTTAAAACCTGACCAAGAACCTTTAGAGGGAGTTGACTCTGACAAGAGCAATTCTGGTAAGTCTTTTCCTAACTCTTCTCTCATTGATATTCGCACCTGGGAAGGGAGTTCACGACAGTGTCCCTCCAGGTTGCAGAGCTGGATCCCAGCCCTCTGATGGGATGTGGGCGTAGGGAAGCACAGCAGAAAGCAGAGTGTGTAGGCACAGTGCCTTGCCCGCGGCAGGCTGTGCCCAGCTGTGCACCTCAGGCAGGTCACTGCAAAATCCACAGGTTTGGCAGGAATGCCCACCTGGCACACCTGGGGAGAATCACCCCAAATTGCCTCTGGGTCACCAACCACGGCTCCGCAGTGACAGAACCCCTCGGCTGCAGCCCCTCGCCCCCCACCCGCACAAGGCTCAGCTCCCACTGAGGAAGGATTTTTTCCATACGTGGTCGTCAAATTTATCTTGCTGTTGAGCTCTCATAGCAGCAGATAAACCATCCACTAATAGAACACAACTTCCAAGCACAGACAAGTGTTTATCTTCTTTCAAGTGCAGCATTTTATTGACTGATGGTATCTACAGAAGTGGAAGGAAGGCACAAACACTATAAATCCCTCACGAAGAGGGATATTTTTGTCAAAGCAGGTGAAAAGGCAACGTCACAAAAGATAGTGTGCAGGAGAGAGTAAAGAAATAGAAAATATGCTCCCTAAAACCCCAAAAGCAGCCTACAGCCTGTGAACTCTCTGATTTCCAGACCCCAATAGGGCAGCAACTGGAGACAGGGACAGGCAGTTTAAGTTGTGCCACACAACAAGCTCCAGAGTATAAAATCTGTTTACTCCTGACTTAATGATGGAGTCAGCCTTCCCTTAAACAAGCAATTCCATGAACAAGACTGGTTTTAAATAGCTGTCCCAGAATAAATGCATCCTAAATCCCAATGTCTTTCCATCACCCTCCCCGTGGATCCTCCTCTGCCAGGTGACGGCCGAGCTGATCACCTTTCCACTGCACGAACCCACAGCTCGGTGTTCCCTCTTCCACCTGAAAATCTGATTTTTGCAAGATCTAAAGGCATTCCATACCCCCAAAGCCCCTAATGCATCAGGCTGCTCCGGAGTTAAACCTCAGGATGGCACGGAGTTATTTCTCCAGTGGTGTCCCCCTTCTCCTCTCCGCTGCCAGAAACCTTTCCAGTAGGAGTGTTTCTCTTTCACTCCGCCTGGTGATAAATCCAGGCAGGCCAGGAGAGCACTGGGGTTTCGTAACTTAAACATGAGAACCTGCAGCTCTGCAGGAGTGAGGCAAACAGACATAAATCAGCTGGGCAGAAATATCTCTACACCTATTCCAGAGCACGAGTCCAGAGAGGACAGAGGCTGCTGGAGTCAAACAGCAGGGCACAAAGCACTGAGAGGACCCCAGAATGGTTTGGGTGGGAAGAGACCTTAAAACTCATCCAGTCCTACCCCCTGCCATGGGCAGGGACACCTCCCACTATCCCAGGTTTCTTCAGGCTCTGTCTGGCCTGGGCTTGGACACTTCCAGGGATGGGGAAGCCACAGCTTCTCTGGGCAACCTGTGCCAGGGCCTTCCACCCTCACAGGGAAGGATTTCTTCCTTCTTCACTTCAGCAATGTAAAGTGTGAGTGAGGGAAAACTACTGCTGTAGATCCCTGGCAAGCAGAGCCCCACTGAGCTTGGCTTCCCCATTTTGAACGTGTGCAAAAGATTAATGCTGAAATTGTTCAAAAAACGCTTCAGGTTTGTGCTTGTTGTAGCAGAAGGATGAGCCTGGGCAACTGCTCCTAGAGAGCGTGGGATCTCTGTGCTGCTTCACAGCTGCCTCACAGGTTCCAAGGTAAAAGAGGACAGAAATCTGTGTCCATTACCACTCCTGAAGTAAGAGAGCCCCTTTCCCCTCCTGCGGGCGCTGGCCCTCCCATTCCTACCTGCCACAGCCAGGAGGGAGACAAAGGATGCTGGCAGGGCACAGAGGGCACAGCCACAGGCACGGCTGTGCTGAGGTGCCCGGCCACGTCCCATGGGATCTCCCTCACCTCCCAGGGGGATGGTCACAGACCTGCCAGCACAGGGCCACCTCCAACAGGACCAGCACTGTGTCAGACCCACAAGGGTCCCACAGGGGCAAAACCCATGGCAATCCTCCCCAGAGCTTCCGGGGATTTCATGGGAAGGAGCCTAAGGAGGCAAATGCCAGCACGGGGCAGCCGCAGGGCTGTGGCAGCACAAGCTGGGCACTGCAGCCCCTGCAATTCACATTCTTCCACCACCTTGGATGTAATCAAACCCCGAGAGAGGTCCCAGCCAGCTGCAACCAAGCTGCTTGTACAAACAGGGAGGTTATGCCTAGAGAACGCCTTAACCTGAATTCTAGCAAAACCTGGGAGAAGTTGAACAGTGAACAGTCACTCCTGTGTTTGTGAGA
Source organism: Atrichornis clamosus (assembly GCA_013400975.1). Lineage (NCBI taxonomy): Eukaryota > Metazoa > Chordata > Aves > Passeriformes > Menuridae > Atrichornis > Atrichornis clamosus. Next base: position 12,374 of record WBMZ01008118.1, on the reverse strand, counting down.
CAAAGGGAGACACCAGGCCGTGCTCTGGCCAAAGAAATGCTTCAGCCACGGAACCATTCACTGCCCAAAAGGCACATTAGCAGATAAGTTTTGCTTTGCTTGTTATGGAGTAAAAACCTCCTGACTGTCTTTTTCAAGACGGTGTTGTAACGGGAGGAAGGAGGGAGAGAAATGAGGTGGGAACATCTGAACACTTCAGAAGTGCTCCAAAGAGGGAATACTTCCACTCCTGGAAATGCAGCATTCATGGAGTCAGTCCAGATCACTCCTCACGGGTGTCTCAGGGTTTGAAAAGGAAAGAAAATCCAAATTCTGTTCTTACAAACAACAACCACACAATAATCAATCTGGCTTGAAAATCCAAAAGTCTGAGGATTTTTAACTCAGAATAACAATGGTTCTTCCCGTGCAAGACACTGTGCTTTGTGCCCCTGCTTCTTTCTGGAGAGCTGCTAAAGCTCCTCCTAGAGACACAGACAAGATGCTCACCTGAACCCCTGCTGGCAACCTCACTGTTGCCCTCACCAAGAGAGATAACATCAGCAACTGACACAGCATACAGCAAAGATGGCAAAAAAGGCAAGGTTCCATCGTCAAAAATGGAAGGAATTCCTGGGAAAATGCAATGCCCTGAGAATAAACACACACACACAAATCCAAACAAAAAATCCCCACCAAAATATACGAAAGAAAATTGTCTTACCACTCTGAAAACTCCATAACAAATTCAATTAAATGAAATGAAAAAGCAGAGACAGGGAGCTGGATGGATGGAAACATCACAAGAAAGTGTGAAAAGCAAAGGGGCACAGAGCAGCAGGAAGGATTGAAAGAAGAGGGAAAACAGAAATGAGATTTACAATGTAATGGAGTACGGGTCAGCAGAAACACTTGGAGATGAGAGGGCACTGGAATGTGTTATTAAAGAGGCTCACATGGGGCAGGAAGAGGCTGCTCTGACCACAGCTGGACAGGCCAGATCTGGGCAGGTCGGGGTGGTGGTGACTACCCAGCCTCTGGCCAGGAGTGCTGCTGACATGGCTCTGCACCAGTCGTGGTACACTCTGCATCAGTCTGTGTTTGAACNCTACCCAGCCTCTGGCCAGGAGTGGTGCTGACACGGCTCTGCACTAGTCTGTGTTTGAACACGTGAAACATGCAAGTGTTCAAACACAGACTGACAGTGTGGTACTGATGCCTACAGCTTTGTCCTCTAAGGGCTACTTTCCGTGTTTTTAACTTCTACTGTTGTCTCCCCTAAAGCGTTTTCTGGGATAAAAGCTTCCTTGGATAGGAAGTTGACCAGGTTGTGGTCAATAGGGTTTTTTGTTTTCAGCTATCCTCATGATATCCTCATATTTAACAGAATGACTGCAAAATTCATCAGGGATGATGGTTAGAGACATCTCTCTCATTCCAGACCGTAGGTCTGCTGCCCCTCAAGAATATCACTGAGCAGTGCTGGGTCAGGCTGTGGGAGCCTTGTGCTACAAACAAAGCCGGTGCCCAGTTCTCCCAGTTCTCAGGTCACGGTGACAGCTGCAGATCCCTGCACTGGTCCCAGGACCTCTCCTGGAACTGCTGGACACCAACAGGGCTGTTAAAGGGAATTGACTCCAACATGGTGCTTGTCTTCCACACAAAACCCATCTCAAGGCAGGAATACTAAAACTCTCCAAATACATTTATTTATCACCAATGAAAAGACTGTACAATGGCCCAGGAAAGCGATGGGGAAAGGCAAGGTGTTAAGACTGGCTTTCATCGATGTCCTTGTCAGGATCCATGGCTGCAGCTTCGCTCTCCTGCTGCTGCTTCTTCCAGAGCTTGGCCATCGCCAGGAGTTTGAGGTTAGGCTGATTGGCAGTGTCTTCTGGGAAAATATAATCATAGTATTCTTCCCATCCAGCATCAGACTAGAGAAAAAAACACCACAAAGCCAGTTTAATTTGCATGTTAACATTGGTTATTAGGAGGTGCTTGTAATAAGAAAGTTAGAGAAGAGGAAACGATAACCCACGCGTGTTAGTCCACCCCCAGCAGCCGAGTCCATAAAGCACAAAGCCACCAATGACTCGCAGCCACGACTGGCATCATTCTTCCTTACCCCATCTTCAGCCTGGAGCTTTCTCCTCTTCTTTATTTTCTCAGGCATCAGTTTGTCTATCCTCTCCTTCGTGGCCTCAGTTCCAAACTCCTCCTCGAAGCTCCTCCAGGACTCCAGCAGCATGACCCTCTCCTCCTTCTCCTCGCAGCTGCGCATGGCCTTGTTGGCCTCCTCGTAGATCTGCCGGCAGCGCGGCAGCCGCTGCTCCCTGCCCGCCGACAGCTCGAACTGCGCGAAGCTGATCCACACCTGCGGGCAGAGCACAGCACGCCCCGCTCACACCTCACTCTGTGCTCCCACAGCTAAGGGACAGCGTGAAAAACACAGAGCCGCCAAGAAAGCCCAGACGCCAGCGCAAGCGGATGCCCAGAAAATCCCTGTTGTGAGATTTGCCTCCTTTCAGCAAGACACAACATTCGCCTAAGCCACCTGGATGAATTTCTTGTGGCTGTTTCAGCTCATGAGAAATCTGCATGAATTTAGTCAATGACAGCACCAAACGACACTGGGAAAATCACAGCTTCGCTCGCAACGTTTTTGCGACTAAGATCCCAAAGCTACTCAGCAGGGAGAAGGCTGCTTCCTTCATCTGAGATATGCCTTGGTGTCGTATGAAATGTAGAAATTTCTTTTCCCCCCTTCAGAGCACAGGCACGGGACTGAACGTGGGCTGATCTGAACCCAGCCCAGGCTTTCTCTGCCCGTGGGTGCAGGACCAGCTCGGTGTGCTGGTGCCCACACGCACCTTGACGTGCTGTGTCCGCTGCAGCAGCCGGCGGTAAAGGTTCCTGGTTTTCTCATACTCCTCTTGCTCAATCTCAAAGTCAATGTAGGATTTCCAAAGAACCTGCAACAGAGAAGTCTCTCATCACGTTCAGTCAGAGCACACTGAGATACTGGGTGGGGAAGAGCATGGATAAAGGTGAAATTTCCATGAAAAGCTTCGGAGATCAGGACGTTCACTGGCGGTACAGGCTGGGATCAGGGCTGAGCAGGACCCAACTTCGTGCACACAATCCATGCAGCTTTCCCCTCACGTTTTACCTGGTGGGTTATTCACGTATTCACCAGGCACACTGTGTAACAAACCCCTTCAGGTTGGGCCAGCTGCGCAGCCCCCTCCCCGCTCACCTCAGGCATGTCCAGCCGCGGCTGGCCGATAGCCAGCTCGTAGATGGCCCGGGCGCGGTCGATGTCCCCTAGGATGGTCTCCAGCTCAGCAAACTTAATCCAGGATGTGCAGTTCTCCGGTGCAAACTCCAGGAATTTTTCGTACAGCTTCCGGCAACGGTCAAATTCTCGCAGCTGCAACTCCAGTTCAATGTAACCCTTAAACAGTTTGTTTTTTGGACATTTACCTATGGACGTCCCCTGTTAAGCCAAAAATAATTAAAAAAGCAAAAGCCCGTTAGTGATCTTGCAGGGAAATAAAACCCGCTTTATTTTCCAAGCGTTTCTTTACTCTCCAGTCTTTGAACTGCACCTCATTTTTTGCAAAGTCTGTTTCTTCAGACTCTGTTTACGACCAGTATAAAATCCAGTTAGTGCTGGCAAAATGAACGTGCACCCATAAACACCAAGAGTTTGGGAAGCAGGAAACACCCTCACTTGTCACACTTTTACAGAATGTGGATTCCCCACCAAGTGCGAGTGGAACTTACCCTGGCTCATCAAGGGAACACTTGAAGGAATCACAGCACCAGTCTGCCAGGGAGGCAGTTCCCAAGTGTCTTATAAAACAAATGATCTCAAACAAACTGTCTCCTGGCCCCACACAGCTCCTCCTCACACGGACAAGGGCTGCCTACCCCTGCCTGCTGACTGACAGCAACGGACAGGTGGAGAATGAGGTCTTTAAAAAGTATTTTCTTTCTGATCTGCCTCGGTCTCTCTGAAGAAAACGGTCCTAAGCCAAGCTGTGAGAGAGGAGTTTTGGATTCTTAGTTTGGAAATCTTTTAAAACACGAGTTAAGAATGGGCATACCTGAGACAGGTTGTAGTGAGCTTCACCTTGGAGTCACTTCTGTAAAAAAGTATTGTTTACTGAACAATGTAGCCTCTGCTCCCTCAAGCCAATGAGTATTGATTTGAGATGAAATCCCCTTACTACAATTCTCCTGCACAATGTTCCTATACATTTATTACCTTGGAATTTACTAAAAATGGAGGAAACCACCACTTGGGATTATCAGTCTGGTCACTGTTATGGCCCTCCAGACTTACAAATGCCATTGCTATTTCAAACTATGCTCTGTTCTTCTCCATGTGCCCTCCACCACTGTTTTGGTGAAAACCCCATCAGTTTGCTCTTTAAAGTCAAACCACTTCAACTGCTACCAACACTGGCTTTCTCTCAAAATCCCTGACGCTACCCCTGAACTTTTTGAGAATCTCTGAACGGAATGGAAGTTTTTAATGTCAAAAGATCTTGCTGCCACATCATGCCCTGCTGCCCCCTGACATGCTGACACTCATGCAGTGAACCTGCTCAGCAGCGCCTGAGCCTGCCCAAAGTTCCTGTGATTGCTTCTGTCACCAGCTGGGACTCACACACTGTCTGGCAGGTCCTAATTTTTGAGTCAAACCTCCTATTCATCTAAAATGCTTTTTAAAACGCCATTGTTAGTACAAGTATCATTGTAAGGAGTCAGCAGCAGTTAAGAACATTTAAGAGCACTAAGCTGATGTGGGTGCTCTGCATTCAGAGGAGTGCTTTGTCATTTCTGCCCGGGGCTAATTCATCAGAGCAAGCTACATTTCGTTTCAAATCATACATGACAGTAAATGCTGCTCCCTGCAGACTTCTTGGATGCTTTATTTTAAGTAGATTAAACCAGCAATTTAAAAAGGACAATTTAAGATCTTTTAATGCCATTCCCGTGTTACTGTTAGTTAGTGAAGTCAATTATGGCACTAACAAAAGCTTACCAGAGCCCTTCTGGCAAGGGGGAGGTTTTTCTGGCGAATTTCAAACTGTGCATACAGCAGCCACATTTTGGCAAATGTAAACTGGAAGAAAAAGAACAATGTGCTACTTAGGTTGGAAAGTCAGTAAATACTACTGCACATATTCTTTCAAAAATCAAACACTCCATCTATACAAGATATTACTGCTACTGCAGTTAATCTCATTTGATCTCAGTGTTTACCTGCTGAAAGGTTAAGAGTTCATTACCTAAAACAACCTCTCTATGACAGGACAATCTACTCTACCAGGAATGTAAAGAAACACAGCCCAGAGAGAAGTCTTTAAAAACAGAGAAAATAGTTTTTAAAGCAATAATCAACTGGCAAAGCATCCGTTATCTCTGAATCAGTTAACAGCTGATCAGCTATTAACAATTACAGATTAATCTGACAGTCAAGATGACGCAATTAATGACAAACTAGAAAAAAAAGAACAGGAACTAGGATTTTCTGGCATTCCAAGGCAATGAGGACTAAGAGTTTTAAGGGTTTGGCCACATAGATATTTTAGTTAAAGTTCACAGGCAAAGAAACCCCCCATAAAATCACAATCAATCAGCCTTGAAGACCAATTATAGTGAGGAAGACAGACATGAAAGCTGGTTTTTCAAATGCATCTGCCTCAGACCATGGAAGCCATTGAATGCCATAAAAGGTGTTAACCCAGGAAAGCAGAGGCACAAGTACCCTATAGAGACTGCAAAAGTGTGGGCTAGGAGTAGCCAGGGAAGATGCTGCCTGAGGAGGAAAGCAAATAAGCAAAGACTGAGTGGTCTTCCCTATTTCTGACTATGTGTAATTTCAGCTTCTTACAGTCTACTTAACAACTACTTAATGATTTGAAAAGACTGGAAAAACCCTTGTGTTTCAGCTGTAGGAGGGAATCTGACATCAGTGCTTGTCCTGCTCTTTCCCCTGTGATGTAAATTACAGCCATCTTGCACCTTAGCTGGACAATCTCCCATCCATTTTGCAAGGTGGACATTTTGAGAAACGGGAAGGGATACTTAAGGTTCTGAGCAAAGCCTTCAGGAATTTGCCAGCAGCCATCTGGAGCTGCTTACACACCTGAACCTTGGGGGGAAAGAGAAGTGAAGGATCTTCTCTTGAGTTTGAACCCAGAACTCAGCCCAACCCCATGCTGGAGAAGCCATACCTTCTTGTGGGGAAGGAGCTCAAGGCATGCCTGGTACACCTGTCTGGTTCGCTCTGCATCCTGGAACAACAGGCACCATTAAGTACTTTGTTGACTGCTGAGATTACACTAAATTTTGAAACCTGCAATGACTATAAAAGTGCAGAAGAGTAATTCTTAAGAAGTCAAACTGGTTAGAATCACGAACACTTAAAATATTATTGTACACAACTACTTAGTGTACACAATTCAAAGGTGGTAACTTCTAAGAATCAGCAAGACTCACCTTTTCAAAGCAAGATTCAGTGCTGAGAAGCAGATAATAAAACCAGGAGTGTCCCCATTCTGAGAGGAAAAATGCCTTTACTTTAACAGACACAGAATAGGTGTTCTGTACTCAGAGCAGCTCTAATGTTCCATGACTGGTAACAGAATAAATACTTGCACAGCCTCAAAGGCCACTATGGCAACAACATGGCTGCTTCACAAATACTTCTGTGAACCATGAAACTGTATCACAAGTTCAGGTAACAGCCTGGCATGTGCAGCTCAGCTGGGGACAGAAATACCCACTTCTGCTTTTATTATCAGCATGTTTTTGGATGAGTGGGGGTAAAAAAACTTGGGGTTTTTTTCGCCCTCATGCTTAAGAGGGAAAACTGGAGGAGGAAAAAATCCCCTATACTTAAATAGCCAACCCTGTAGCTTGTTACTCAAAACTAGTAAGACACAGCATATTTTGTTCTCAGTTTTCTTACTGAAATATCAGTAGTTATTTAAAGGAAAATGCTTATGAAGGAAAGGAAACAACCTGAGTTCCCACTACTTGCCTTTGCCTCCAGCTCTTCATACAAGGCATAGTTGATCCAGAGGTAGATGTACCTCTTCCAGTGGCGCTTCTCCTGGATGGGGGGCACGTTGGCAATGGCTCTCTCGTACACCTCGCGCACGGCGTCGGCGCCCGCGTCGCTCTCCACCAGCCGCAGGTAGTCAAACCACGCGTCGTAGTTGTGGGGGTTGGCCTGCCAGAAACACGGGGCAGGGGAGCCCGAGAGAAGCTTCAGCCACCGAAAACAACAGAGCCCCTACCTGTACTCAGCACGTCTCCTTTAAAATAGATCGCTGCAACGTTAACAAAAACTGTCAGTCTTGGGGATGCTCACGGAAGCGCTTTCCAGTTAAAGTGAGTTTGGTGTTGTTTTTATTTTGCCTACAGCATTGTCTCAATCAAGGCAATCCAAGAGAAGCGCGAGAAGGGACAAGGGAATGATGAAATACGCAGTGTGGAGTCAACAGCAGACAGGTGTGGCACAACTGCTTTCTCACATAAAGGTATTTATACACCGGGAAGGTGTCCTGTAATGGCTACTCCCTAACCGAAGTGAAGCAGTAAGTTACAAGCTAAACTGCATTATCCTCCAAGATGACTTCAAAGGGTACCAAACTTGAGGTCAAGCAAAACATTTTGTCTGCACAATCTAGGTTAGAAAGCAGAAACAAAAAAAGCAGTGAATGCAAATATCATTCTCTACCCCATGGATGTAATTCTGCCTCCAAAAAGAACATTCTCTTGTCATTTTTTTGACCTGACTTTCAAGGGTAATGTGAAACTCATCAGCCTTCATATGACAAGACAGTCCTGTACCTTAAGCAGCAGCTGGATGTACAATGAGCCTGGAGGGTACCTGTCATACATACCTTCACCTCCTCTTCATACTGGAATCTCCTCTTGCTGACAATGATGTCTTCGATTCCCCTCCTGTCTCCAAACTTCTTCTCAAAGATGGTGTAATTCTTGAAGAGATTCTGCGCCTCCTGCTTTGGAATTCTATCCAAGGCATACTTGTAGATCACCCTGACTCTTTCAAACTGAAAATATTAATTATCATTTGAGCAATACTTAACAAAGCAGTTTCTGTCCTCCCCCACAATTTCTCAGTGAGCTTTTGGCAATATTTAATAGAATATAGAATTGTGTAAGTGACTGTTTTAGAACAGGACTAACATAGGTCTCCCTGGAGAGTAAACTTTGAGGGAAAAAAATTAATCTGTAAATGCCAGCCTACACCATCTCTTCCTCATTTACAAGTTTAGAATATTTGAACCATTTTTAAGAGGTTGTGGCTTTGGGTTCACAGAATGTTTTCAATTTCTTAACAGCCTGGGAACTTTAGAGACTGTGATAAACATTTGGAGCAATTCAACTTTCTATCATGCAGGCCTGTAACCTCTCAGAACCTCGGAAGGTTCCAAGGACACGTGTTTGATCCAATGCTGTTCTCTCAGGCTTGGCAGACTTGGTGCCCACCTTTATTAGAACACATTGATGTCACCAAAAGGCAAATATAGGTGAGAAAAAAACTGTCTCCTTAACTCAGACTACAATAACAGTGTACCACAAGGTGCTGAAAACTACAGGCATCGCTGTGACTGTTAAACAGCCTTGAGTTTTGATACTGAAGGAGAAATTACTCGGATGTATTATCAAGAAGATCTTACTTCTTTCTGGTTCTCCTCAAATTTGGCGAAAGCCACGTACAAGTGCTCATCCATGTGCTCTTCTCCAAAGAACTCCACCGCCCTCTCGTACACTTTCCTCGCGTGAGCAAAGTAACTGTGCTTCTCCTCAAAGCGGGCGTACTTGATCCAGTTCTTCACGTCGGGGTGAACAAGGACAAGTAGAGCTTGGTTAAAGAAACACTGGTGGCTGAGCGGGACATCTCCAGTTGCGTTCTTCCCAGTGACTACAGGGTCAAGGACTACATCAAACAACTCCCAAGGATGGTATATGCGGGGAAAAAAAAAAGCAACTGGGAAGAAGACACTGACAGCTCCAAGCATGCAAAGGCTTTGTGCCTTACTGAGAACTTAAAAAGTGATAAAAGCCAGGCAAGGGTCATGGAGAAATCTGAGGAGAAACCTGAAACAAATGATGACTGCAAAAAAAGCTGGGTGCATGAGTGCAGTTAAACAGACACTGCTGTGGCAGGATCTAGAGCCACTTCACTGAATCTGGAGGCTTTCCCCAAACATCCTTTCAACACCTCCTGCTGGCTCTCAGCGTGTGGTGGCTTATTCCCAGCACGCCACACTGAAAAGGAGCATTGCTGGACATGGCATACTTGAGAAGGGAAGGAATGCAGGCCTGAACCTGGGCAGGTGTCACAAGGCACTGAAAAGGATATATCTCTCGTAAATGCTTCGTGCCCTGTCCACCTCCTTGTATCTCAGCTCAAAGTTGATGTAGGAATGCCATGCTTGCTCCTCTGGCTGCCACTCCATCCAACGTTCAAACACCTGGCGTGACCCAGCCACATTCCCCAACATCTCTTCCATGTAAGTGTACTTGTACCTTGGGAAAGAAGATTGAGTTTCTACAATCACACAGTGAACACACCAATTCAAGGATTTTTGGACTGCTTCCTAAGAGCATCACTGAGCTTTCTCCTTCTATTTCCCCTCACCCCAGAAATGCCCGTAGAAACAGTTGTGATTGGCAGCATCCAGGCACACAAACATCCTTCTCTCCTAATGCTATTGCCACTTAAAATGTACAAAACCTCTCCTAAACTTCAGCCTTCCTCTCCTTTTTCAGACTAGCCTGAAGACTTGGAGAAACAGGACACAAGGCACTTTTGCCTAATCCTGGAATAGACAAATGCTGTGCAGTCTCTGGGGCTGGAAGAGGTGCTCCATGCTCTGCCAACGTACCAGAACTGGTTCACCCTGGGCAGGGTGGTAATGGCCCGGTCCCAGATGTTTCGGGCGTGGTTAACCTGGCGGTTCTTCATTTCCATCTCGGCATATTTCAGCCAGAGCGTGACGTTCCTGTAGTCCACATCCAAGGCGCGCTCGTAAATGGAACGGGCTCTGGAAAACACAAGTACACGGCAGGTAAAAAGTGCCTCCAGGACTCTGGTGTTTGTCAACGTGTGTCTAAAGAGCCGTATAAGAGATGCCGGCAGCTGCACCGTGGTTACCTCTGGATTTCCTTCAGGCTTTCCTCCCATTGTGCGTACTTTATCCAGTTACTGATAACAGTCCTGTTCTTCCTTATGTTATCTTCAAAAGTCTGAGGAGAGAATTATAGCTGTAAGAAAGAAATCCTTCTGCAGAACAATCTTGTTATAAATGGCTTATGAGATATTATTTTTATAATTATTATCATCATTATTATTCTTGGAATGGATTCCCAAAGTCTTACACCTATGCAGCTGTGGTAACAAACCACACTCAATACAACATTGTAAAAATTGCTTAGCAGAGAAGCTAGAAATGTTGATCATCATGTACCACAGGGCTAACCTTGAGTTTCTGTTAGGAATATGCTTGCTTTGCTGGTCTTGGATTGGCATTTTCAAAGGAAAAAGCCAAGCAAGACCATAGGTGAGTTTGCACAAGCAAAGCAATTATTTTAAAGGAAGAATTATAACCCAGCATTACTGTAATGTCATTCATTTTGTTCATGTTTTCTCAAGGTGCCTGGCCAGATGTTGGTGGTAATGAAGAAAATGCCTACGAACTGTGTAAGTAATTACGCTTTCAGTGTTCTGAACCTGGGCATGGGGGAGATGCTTGCTACCAAATTTCATGTTAAGCAATACACTGGTAACTTACAGGTGATAGGAAAGATGGGTGCTAATGTCTTTACAAACAATTCCATGGGTGAGGGTCTTTAGGAAAAATAAGTGTTAACGTCTCTGAAATGGTTCTTACTCTCAAGCTGCATGTCTGTTACAAAACCCAGACAGTTTGACTCCTGGAGCACCCGCAGAGCCCAAAGAGCCTGAGCTTTTGGATTTTAAGAGAAAATGCACAGGCTTACTAGACTTCTGAATAGAAACCTCTCTGCCCAGAGTGGGTTTAAAGCTCATTTTAATGATCACACTAGGCATGATGCGGGGGGGGGGGGGGGAGCGGGATACACGTTCAAGGGGGAATATGTAGTAGGTGGTTCGGGAAGTCTGGAACTTCCTCATCCCTCAGCCAATGGGGAAAGGAAGAGGGCAACATGTGGCGGGAATTTAGGGTAAAAGGGGGCTGCATCCTCTAAAACCTCGAGAGAGACCTCATGAGATATGGCCTAGTGGACTTTCTCCCTTTATTCGAATAGTTACAGGAACTCCTCTGTCTCCCTTTTGGACATAAACCTCTGGCGTAGAGAATTTTTCTGCACACAGGTTTTGCTAAAGAGTAGCATGAAATAGTTACGGTTTTTAAAGAATGAGTATGCACTTGGAAAGGCCACAAGAAATACAGACTACATCTTGTTCAAGGTAAAAATAGTGGAATTTTAGTGCTTGATGTGAATGTCAAAATTAAGCTTGTTTTCTTTACTGTACCTTCCTTTTCCGGAGTTTATAGTCATTTAGCTCTTCAACATCTGTGATCTTCTGCTGCGGAGGCGGGGGGAGAAGCTCGAGTTCCCTCTCTTTTGCCTCTCTCAGAAGCTGCTCTGCTGTGATCTGAACTTCGGCGGGTGCCTTGTTTTTCACCTGGAAGGGAGGCGGAAGAGGGGCTCGGGTCACATTTTAAATGCAGCACTGAGAGATGTCCCGGTGGTCAACTTCCGCCAGTGCCTCGCTACGTGCGGTGCTTGCCGCGGAAGGGGCCGGAGACCCCCGCGAACCGCAGGGACCCCATAGCCCGGGGCACGCGGGGATCGGGGGGTCCCGGGGGTGCTCCGGGGCGTCCCCGCCGCCCTCCCTCGCACCCACCTTCGCCACTTTGGGGATGCGCTGCTTCCCGGCCGCCGTAGACGCCATCTTGCCGCCGCTGTGCGCGCGGGCCCCGCCCCGTGGCCCCTGACCTCACGCAGCGCCGGCCGAGCGTCGTTGCCGCGGTGACGGCGGCGCGTCCCCACGTGGCAGCGGGCGGGCGGTCCGTGGGTCCGTCTGCTCAGTCTGTTCCGTCCGTGGGTCCGTCTGTTCAGTCTTTTCCGTCCGTGGCCGCTCCGCTCCGGGCACAAGGCAGGTGAGTACCCGGCACTCCTGCGCTGTGCCCGTGCTCCGCAGGGCGTCCCGTGGCGGCTCGGCGGGCGGGGCTGGGTGTCCCTCGCGCATGAGGGGTCCCTCGCGCCCGGGGCCCGTGAGGGTGTCCTGGGCAGCGTCCATGGACACTGTCCCCGGAGAGCGCCCGGGTCCGGCCCCGCCCCACCCGCGGCCC